>CAJHQQ010001285.1:0-104549 GCA_905132885.1 Moricandia moricandioides
AGGAGATGGCGCCTAGAAGAAAAGGAGAAAGGAGGGGTGTTTGAGCTAGAGAGCAAGGTGGCGAGGCATGGACTGAAGGAGAAGGAGATGGGTGATGATCCAGACTCCAAAGATCCACCAAAGTCATGACCTTTCCATCCAATGGTGATACAAGGACCAATCTGGTTCCTTGTTGTAAGCAATTCTTAACTTGTCTTGATATGAGCTTGTGATAATGAAATGTGATTGTGGTGTGGCTGCTGGGATTGAAAGAAGTATTGTGTGGTGATGAGAGAGTTGTGCATGGAATTTAAAGCTATGGTTCTTTAAAGAGGATGCATATGGTCTCTAAGCTACCTTACATTGAGGCATTAGATTCAAGTTTAATAGCTGAGTAAAGGAGCTTAAAGAATTGCCTAAGTAGCTTGTATTGAATCTGAAAAGATCTTACTTGTGCTTAAAGAGTTAGCTTACAAAGATTAGAACATTAAAAATGTCTACTTTGATCTTGTGCATTGCTTTAAGACATTGGTGTTCAAACTTGATGTGGAATCAAGGGTTGACCTAATGCACGTGTTTCTGATCTTTGCTGGAGTTTGAGTGAAGTGTTCAGGTTCACAAGGAGTGTTCTTGGTTCACCATCCATCCAAGTAAAATAGGAAGAAGAATTAGCCATTGTGTGTACAATGGTGTGTAACTGAAGGGCAATTGCAAGCTGATCATGAGTGATCTAGTCGAAGTGGAGGGAAGAAGAAGGTCACTCACAAGAAACCAGTGAGGTGCTTGTAGAGGGGGCTGAGGTATCTCCTCAGTGCAATGGAGAGTGCTTACTAATGTGGTGAAGAGCCACTGGTTTGTGAAGACTCACTGAAGTTCACTTGCAAGCTTAGACCTTTATACAATCCAAGCTTGAGGAGGGGAGTTAAGTGAGCAGAAGATGAAGGTCCATTGCAAGCAACTGAAGAAGAAGAAGCCATCCGGGTCTAGGCAGTGGCGTGTCTAGGCAAGAGAATGTTCAGAGCATTCTTGACTGTGAGAAGATGATGACTACAAGAGAGCTGAAGCTTCCACAAGCATTCCATGAAGATGTCGAGTTCAAGGTGTTGCAATGGTGTGATGGTGCAGATTATGAAAGCTATCCTTCCAAGCTTGACTTGTTCCACTTGGTCAAGCTTGAGGGGGAGTGTTGAAGCTTAAATGATCTGAGAGTACTTGGTGGTTATTCAAGAAAAGGAGAAGACCAGGTTATGAAGCAAGATGAAGGATGTAGAAGCAATCTCCAAGGCGTTCTCAAGGAAGAGCAGTCTTGGTACTACATAATGAAGATCCTGTCATGAAGACTTCAGTAGCATGGTGGTGACTCATGAATAAGAAGCAGCCAACACTCAGCTTGTATCTATCAAGGAAGATCAGAGAGTCCGAGCACTCGATCACAACAAGAAGGTTGTAGGAAAGGGGGAGAGACCAAGATCTGTCTGAAGAAGAGTACAAGATATGTTGGTGATGAGCAAAGGGAAGAGGGGATCGACCTTGCATAACATGAGGGCCATGTTCCAGAGTCTTTGTGTCCCTTACATTGTTGGTAAGGCACAAAGACTCAATGGCCAATCCCTAGACCATTGAAGTCTTTACTCTTTTTCCCTCATCAAGATTTTGTCCCAAAGAGTTTTCCTTGGTGAGGTTTTTTAATGAGGGAGCTCTTCAAGGTTCCAAGCTTAACTCAGGATCTCTTAGAGTTAAGCTTGAGGGGAAGTATTGAACTGAAGGCATTTGATGTCTGTGCAAAAATAGGACAGAAGACAGAACTTTTAAGAGAAGACAACAAAAGAAGCTCTTAAGAGAAGAAGGCAAAGTGAGCAAAAGAGGAGATTACCTATAGTGTCAAAGTTAGCACTTCAGAAAAGCAACATTGTGCGCTTTCATGCTATAGGGAAAAGGACAGCTTTTGAAGAAAAAGGCGTATTACCTACGGTACCAAAGTGGACGATTTGAAAAACCTGTATTGAGCACTTTGGTGTTGTAGATATGCGCAAACACTATTCACTACAGCCAAAAATATCTTTGTCTCTTTTCCAAAACTCTAATATTTGTACCTTGGCTATAAAAGCCTTCTTTGTACTCAGATCTATAAAAAAAAAAGAGAGAGTGGGGTTTCCCTTCCTCCTTCATGGAATGAAATATATTATCCTTCTATTACTCTCTCTCTTGTTCTTGATTCTGAAACTCTAATCTCTTATTCTCTCATACTTCTAGTCTCTTAATCTCTGTTACTGATTCTCTTATCCACTCATAAACACTCTCATCAATCTCTGTTCTTAAATCTCCATTAAAAGCTCTCATCTTGCTCCACCGGAGCTTTACACACAAACACATCCAGTGAAGAACAGAGTAGAGGTCTCTTTAAAAACTCACACCTATGAGTTTTGTCTTCTGCCCTATTTTTGCACAGACCTCAAATGCCTTCAGTTCAGTACTCCCCCTCAAGCTTAACTCTAAGAGATCCTGAGTTAAGCTTGGAACCTTGAAGAGCTCCCTCATTAAAAACTTTACCAAGGAAAACCCTTTGGGACAAAACCTTGATGAGGGAAAAAGTGTAAAGCCTTCAATGGCCTAGGGATTGGACATTGAGTCTTTGTGCCTTACCAACAATGTAAGGGACACAAAGACTCTGGATCATGGCCCTCATGTGATGCAAGGTCGATCCCCTCTTCCCTTTGCTCATAATCAACATATCTTGTACTCTTCTTTAGACAGATCTTGTTCTCTCCCCCTTTCTCACAACCTTCATGTTGCGATCAAGTGCTCGGACTCTCTGATATTCCTTGATAGATACAAGATGAGTCTTGGCTGCTTCTTCTTCATGAGTCACCACCATGCTACTGAAGTCTTCATGACAGGATGCTTCAGTCTGTAGTACCAAGACTGCTCTTTCTTGAGACCCCTTTGGAGATTGCTTCTACATCCTTCATCTTGCTTCACAACCTGGTCTGCTTCTCTTCTTAAATAACCAACAAGTACTCTCAGATCATGTAAGCTTCAACAATTGGTTCAACTTCAGGGTGATTATCCATTGATTTATGATTCCGAATTAAGCTTCTTACATCGTCATTCATTATACTTTGATTACAATTAAGAAGAAATTGCCAAATCTCAAAAAAAGGTAAACTGGAATCACTTCGGCTAAAAGTAGGATAACTTCTTCATCATAACTCATATGATATAGATTAAACTTCAGGGTATTTCTCCAGTGATTTATGAGTCCAAATTAAGCTTCTTAAATCGTGAATCAATCTGGTCTTATTAGAATCAAGAAGAAATTGTCAAATCTCCAAAAAGGGTAAATTGGAATCACTTCGGTTAAAAGTGGGATAACTTCTTCATCATAACTCCTATGATATTGGTTCCAACTCGGGGTGATTATGAATTGATATATGAGTCCAAATCAAACTTCTTACATCGTGATTCATTCTGGTTTGATTAGAATCAAGAAGAAATTACCAAATCTCCAAACAGGGTAAACTGGAATCACTTTGGTTAAAAGTGGGATAACTTCTTCATCATAACTCTTATGATATTGATTCAAATTCAGGGTGAATGTACTTTGATTTATGAGTCCAAATCAAAATTCTTACATCGTGATTCGTTATGGTTTGATTACAATCAAGAAAAAATTGTCAAATTTCCAAACAGGGTAAACTGGAATCACTTTGGTTAAAAGTGGGATAACTTCTTCCTCATAAGTCCTATGATATTGATTCAACTTAAGGGTTGTTGAGATGAAGCAATAATTAACAAGGAGAATGGATGGATTTGAATTAAACAAGTTTGGAGGTGCCTTGAGAATCAAGGTTGTCCGTACAATCTAAAAAATACCTTAAGGTGCAAGCCATCCATCTGCCTTGTCCAAAGAGACCTAAGAATATTTATTTAAATGGTCTCATGTCGGCAGAAGAAGCAGGGATCCGTTGGAGAGGGTGTGGACCAGAGGTCACATGTTTTGCTAAGGCTTATGACCTGTCATTTTCAGTCTGAACCAACCAGACCTCTCTCCTCTTTGTTTATTCTTTTCCTTGGCAACTTGTGCCATTTGTTTGTCTTTAAATACTCTGTACCACATTCCTGAATGAGGCAAGGGAATAAAATATGATTCTGCTTCCCTAAACTCTCTCTGTCTCTCTCTCTCAAGTAAAGCTCTCCTCTCTCTCTTGTTGTTATTCATATTCTTGAGACCGTTTTTCATTTCTTAGTCGAATCTCTCTCTATTTCTCTCAAATATAACATGGTATCAGAGCATTAAAGCTCTTAAGACCTTATTTTCTCCATTCTCACTTAGTTCTTCCGCAAAACAATCTATTTCTTCTAGTTCTTCCAGTTCTCTCTTTTCTTCATTTCAAATTTCTTCACTAGTTCTTCAGTTCCTAAGCTGGTTCATCTCAAATAACCACTTGTTTTCTTCATTCTCCTTCAATTTCTTCTCTTCTTAGTTCAATACTCGAGTTTCTTATTCTGGAATTCTTGTTTCAGTTCGAAAACTTTGGTTCATCCTTTTATCCACTGGACAAAAGCTCTTCAGGATGGAGAATGCTAAACTAGTGGCTATACCAGTGACCCTAACTGGGGTAAACTATCTGTTGTGGTCAAGGTTGGCCAAGACAACTCTTGGAGGAAGAGGCTTATGGGAACATATTTTCCAGTGGAGAAGCTCCAACAAAAATCATCCAAGATAAAGATGGTGGAGAGATGGTGGTTGCTGTTGACAGTAAATGGGGTCAGGAAGATCTCATGGTACTGTCTATCGTCCAAAACAGTCTGGAACCATCTATCATGGAAGCTTACTCATACTGTGAGAGCTCCAAAGATTTGTGGGATACACTACAAAAGGTGTATGGCAACATTTCAAACATTATAGAGTATTTAAAGTCAAGAAGGCCATCAACTCTCTTCACCAGGAAAGCATGGACTTCAACCAACACTTTGGAAAGTTTAGAGCATTGTGGGCTGAGGTTGAAATGCTTAGACCATCTACTGTGGATCCTACTGTCCTGAATGATAGGCAAGAGCAAGACAAGGTCTTTGCCTTGTTGCTTACCCAAAATCAAGGATACAATGGTTTGATCAAACACATGTTGAGAGCAGAGAAGCTTCCCTCTCTGGAAGAGGTGTGTGCTCAAATCCAGAAGGAGCAAGGCTCAACGGGGCTCTTTCGAGGCAAAGGGAAACTTGTATTAGCAAACCAGGCTGAAGGTGTGGCAAACAAAAGCTCCTACAAGCATGGAGACAAGAAGATATGATGTCTACTTTCAGGATATTGAAACTAGTAGGTTTCTTGGCAAAGGTGTGACCAATGGAGACTTGTACTTACTTGAAGACACCAAGCTTCCAGTCGATTTATCTTATGCTTTAAATTCAAGTTTTAATTTCCCTAAAGATGTAATGTGGCAGGCTTGATTAGGACATCCCCATTCTTGTGCTTTGAACATCATGTTGCTTAGTATTTCATTTCAAAAAGATTGTGAAGCTTGTATCCTAGGAAAACATTGCAAAACAGTCTTTCCTAAATCTAGTACAATCTATGAAAGTTGCTTTGATTTAATTCACTCTGATGTGTGGACTGCTCCTTGTGCATCTAGAGAACATCATAGGTATTTTGTGACATTCATAGATGAGAAATAAAAATATACATGGATCACTCTGCTGCAATCAAAAGATAGGGTGTTAGATGCATTCATAAACTTTCAAACTTATGTCTCTAACCATTACAATGCCAAGATAATTTTTTTTAGGTAAGATAATGGAGGAGAGTACACCAGCAATGCATTCAAGCAACACTTAGCAAAACATGGGGTGATCCATCAAACTAGCTGTCCATATACTCCACAGCAAAATGGTGTGGCTGAGAGGAAGAATAGACACCTTATAGAGGTGGCTAGGAGTATGATGTTCCATACAAATGTATCTAAGAGGTTTTGGGGGCGATGTTGTGATGACAGCCTGTTACATGATCAATAAAATCCCGACCAAAGTCCTTGAAGACCAGTCTCCACATGAGGTATTGAACATACATCGACCATCTATAGATCACCTTCGGGTATTTGGGTGCTTGTGCTTTGTTTTAATTCCAGGAGAACAAAGGAACAAGCTTGAACAAAAGAGGACCAGGGCCATGTTCATCGGCTACTCACCTCACCAAAAGGGATACAAGTGTTATTCACCAGAAACCAGGAGGGTTCTTATCTCTAGAGATGTGAGGTTTGTTGAGTCCAGAGGCTATTATGCAGAGACGAGTTGGGATGAGGTGAAAGATCTATCCAAATCAACCTCAGATAGAGCTGAAAAATTGAGGAGAGTAATGGAAAGTCTAGGCATCAGTATACTAAAGGAGAGTGTTGTAACTGAGGATGCACCAAGACAAGACTATCAGACACCAGAAAATGAAGGATCACCTGAGGACTCTGAAAATGAAGCTGTTGAGGTTACTCACCTTGATCCTGAAGGGGGGAACCAGCACGAACCACAACAAGGTTACCAGAATGAACCACAACAAGGTTCAGTATCTAATGATCAAGATGAGCAACAAGAAGGATCAGTGGTGAGTGAAGATCAGTCTACAGATGGTGAGGGAACAACAACTGAAGAGAATGTTCAACCATTAAGAAGGAGCACAGGATTAGACATCCACCTTCCAATTGGGTCAACACAAGAGTCTACTTTAATTCCCAAGCAGTAGCCCATCCTATTCGAGCTGTGTGTTCTCTAGCTCAGTGTCCTCAGGAACACGTGGTGTTCATTGGAGAGCTGGACCAGGAGTACATCCCAAGGTCTTATGAAGAAGCTATGGAACACAAGGAGTGGAGAGCCTTAGTTGGGAATGAAACCAATGCCATGATTGTAAATGACACTTGGTATGAAGTGGAGCTTCCAAAAGGCAAGAAGCCAGAGACAAGCATGTGGATCTTCACAATCAAATACAATGCTGATGGTACTGCGGAGAGGCGCAAAACAGGACTTGTTGCAAGAGGATTTACTCAGACTTATGGAGAAGACTATCTTGCCACCTTTGCACCAGTAGCTAAACTTCACACCATAAGGATCATCCTCTCCTTAGCTGTCAATTTTGAGTGGGATCTATGGCAGATGGATGTGAAGAATGCTTTTCTAAAAGAAGAACTTGAAGATGAAGTTTACATGAGGCCACCTCCTGGCCTAGAGCATCTTTTCAAGCCTGGAAATGTTCTGAGACTGAAGAAAGCCATCTATGGGTTGAAGCAATCACTAAGGGCTTGGTATCACAAGCTCAGTACCACTCTCAATGGAAAAGGATTTGTGAAATCTGAGGCTGATCACACACTCTTCACCCACACCAGTCCAAAAGGAATTGTGGTTATCCTAGTGTATGTGGACGATATCATCATCACAGGAAGTGACAAGGCAGGTATCCTCTTAACCAAAGTCTTTCTTAAATCATCATTTGATATCAAAGACTTGGGTAAGTTGAAGTACTTCCTATGGATTGAGATATGCCGATCTAAAGAAGAGTTGTTCCTATCCCAAAGGAAGTACACACTTAATTTGTTGAGTGAGGTAGGTGATTTAGGTGGAAGGTCAGCCAAAACACCACTAGAAGATGGTTACAAAGTATTGCGTGAGGGGGAGAATGAAGACAAGCCTTATGGAGATGCCAAGCACTATAGAAGAATGGTTGGGAAGCTTATCTGCCTTACAATCACCAGACCAGATGTGTGCTTTGCCGTTAATCAAGTCAGCCAACATATGCAAACACCCAAAGTGCATCATTGGAACATGGTGGAGAGGATCTTGAGATACCTAAGAGAGGCACCAGGACAAGGAGTATGGCTGGGATGTACTTTCCAAACTTGGACTCATAGAACTCCCATCTCACTGATCCTCTTAGCCATGAAGTGTTCTACTCTTTTTCCTTGACTTGGTTTTTATCCCATGTGGTTTTTCCAAGCTAAGGTTTTAATGAGGGAATGCTTCATGGTTTCCAACCTTGACCAGTCCCTATGGTCAAGCTTGAGGGGGAGTGTTGAGATGAAGCAATAATGAACAACGAGAATGGATGGATTCGAATTAAACAAGTTTGGAGGTGCCTTGAGAATCAAGGTTGTCCGTACAACCTAAAAAATAGCTTCAGGTGCAAGCCATCCATTTGCCTTGTCCAAAGAGACCTAAGAGACCTAAGAATACTTATTTAAATGGTCTCATGTCGGCAGAAGAAGGAGGGATCCGTTGGAGAGGGTGTGGACCAGAGATCACATGTTTTGCTAAGGCTTAGGACCTGTTATTTTCAGTCTGAACCAACCAGACCTCTCTCCTCTTTGTTTATTCTTTTCCTTGGCAACTTGTGCCCTTTGTTTGTCTTTAAATACTTTGTACCAGGTTCCTGAATGAGGCAAGGGAATAAAATATGATTATGCTTCCCTAAAATCTCTCTCTCTCTCTCTCTCAAGAAAAGCTCTCCTCTGTCTCTTGCTGTTATTCATGTTCTTGAGACAGGTTTTTTCATTTCTTGGTCGAATCTCTCTCTATTTCTCTCAAATATAACAAGGGTGATTCTCCAGTGATTTATGATTCCAATTCAAGCTTCTTATATCGTAAATCAATCTGGTCTGATTAGAATCAAGAAGAAATTGCTAAATCTCCAAATAGGGTAAATTGGAATCACTTCGGTTAAAAGTGGGATAACTTCTTCATCATAACTCCTATGATATTGATTCAAGTTTAGGGTATCAACTGATTTATGATTCCAAATAAAGATTCTTACATCTTCATTCATTATTGTTTGATTACAGTTAAGAAGAAATTGCCAAATCTCAAAAAAGGGTAAACTGGAATCACTTCGGCTAAAAGTAGGATAACTTCTTCATCATAACTCCTATGATATTGATTAAACTTCAGGATATTTATCCACTGATTTATGATACCAATTCAAGATTCTTGAATCTTGATTCATTCTGGTTTGATTAGAATCAAGAAGAAATTGCCAAATCTCAAAACAGGGTAAACAAGAATCACTTTGGCTAAAAGTGGGATAACTTCTTCATCATAACTCCTATGATATTGATTCAAATTCAGGGTGATTATCCACTTATTTTTTAGTCCAAATCAAGCTTCTAACATCGTAATTCATTCTGGTTTGATTAGAATTAAGTAGAAATTTTCAAATCTCTATAAATAGGGTAAACTGGAATCACTTCGGTTAAAGGTGGAATAACTTCTTCATCATAACTCCTATGATATTGGCTCAACTTCATGGTGATTATCTACTGATTATGAGTCCAAATAAATCTTCTGACATTTTGATTCATTCTTTTTTTATTAGAATCAAGAAGAAATTTCCAAATCTATAAACAGGATAAACAGGAATCACTTCGGCTAAAAGTGGGATAACTTCTTCATCATAACTCCTATGATATTGATTCAACTCCAGGGTAATTATCCAGCGATTTATGAGTCCAAATAAATCTTCTTGCATCTTGATTCATTCTGTTTTGATTAGAATCAAGAAGACATTGCCTAATCTCCAAACAAAGTAAACTGACATCACTTCGGTTAAATGTGGGATAGCTTCTTCATCATAACTCCTATGATAGTGATTCAACTTCAGGGTGGATATCCACTGATTTAAGAGTCCAAATCAAGCTTCTTGCATCCTTATTCATTCTGTTTTGATTAGAATCAAGAAGAAAGCCGAATCCCCAAACATGGTAAACTGGAATCACATTCGGTTAAAAGTGAGATAACTTCTTCATCATAAGTCCTATGATATTGATTCAACTTCAGGGTGATTCTCCACTGATATATGAGTCCAAATCAAGCTTCTTAAATCGTGAATCAATCTGGTATGATTAGAATCAAGAAGAAATTACCAAATCTCTAAAAAGGGTAAATTGTAATCACTTCGGTTAAAAGTGGGAGAACTTCTTCATCATAACTCTTATGATATTGTTCTAACTCACGGTGATTATCAACAGATATATGAGTCCAAATAAGGCTTCTTACATGGTGATTATTTCTGGTTTGATTAGAATCAAGAAGAAATTGTCAAATCTCCAAACAAGGTAAATTGGATTCACTTTGGTTAAAAGTGGGATAACTTCTTCATCATAACTCCTATGATATTGATTCAACTTCAGGGTGAATATCCACTGATTTATGAATCCAAATCAAACTTCTTACATCCTGATTCATTTTGGTTTGATTATAATCAAGAAGAAATTATCAAATCTCCAAACAGGGTAAACTGGAATCACTTCGGTTAAAAGCGGGATAACTTCTTCATCATAATTCCTATGATATTGATTAAACTTCAGGGTGATTATCCACTCATTTTTGATTACAAATCAATTTTCTTGCATCTTGATTCATTCTAGTTTGATTAAAATCAAGAACAAATTGCCAACTCTCCAAACAGGGTAATCTGGAATCACTTCGGTTAAAATTAAGATAACTTCTTCATCATAACTCCTATGATATTGGTTCAACTTCTGGGTAAATATCCACTGATTTATGAGTCCAAATAAGGCTTCTTACATCTTGATTCATTATGGTTTGATTAGAATCAAGAAGAAATAGCCAAATTTCCAAACAGGGTTAACTGGAATCACTTCGGTTTAAAGTGGGATAACTTCTTCCTGATAAGTCCTATGATATTGGTTCAACTTCAGGGTGATTATCCTCTGATTTATGAGTCCGAATCAAGCTTCTTACATCTTTATTCATTCTTGTTTGATTAGAATCAAGAAGATATTGCAAAATCTCAAAACAGGATTAACTGGAATAACTTCGTTTAAAAGTGGGATAAATTCTTCATCATAACTCCTATGATATTAATTCCACTTCAGGGTTATTATCCACTGATTTATTAGTTCAAGTCAAGATTCTTACATCTTGATTCATTCTGCTTTGATTATAATCAAGAAGAAATTGTCAAATCTCCAAAAAGGGTAAACTGGAATCACTTTGGTTAAAAGTGGGATAACTTCTTCACCGTAACTCTTATGATATTGATTCAACTTCAGGGTGAATATCCACTGACTTATGAGTCCAAATCAAACTTCTTACATCGTGATTCATTATGGTTTGATTATAATCAACAAGAAATTTTCAAATCTCAAACATGGTAAACTGGAATCACTTCGGTTAAAAGTGAGATAACTTCTTCATCATAATTCCTAATATATTAATTAAACTGCAGGGTGATTATCCACTTATTTTTTAGTCCAAATCAATTTTTTTGCATTTGGATTTATTCTGGTTTGATTAGAATCAAGAAGAAATTGCCAAATCTCCCAACAGGGTAACTAGAATCACTTTGGTTAAAAGTGGAATAACTTCTTCATCATAACTCCTATGATATTGATTGAACTTCAGGTTGAATATCCACTGATTTATGAGTAGAAATCAAGCTTCTCATATCGTGATTCATGATGTTTTGATTAGAATTAGGAAGAAATTTCTAAATCTCCAAACAGGGTAAACTGAAATCACTTCGGTTAAAAGTATGATAACTTCTTCATCATAACTCCTATGATATTGGTTCAAATTCAGGGTGATTATCAACTGATATATGAATCCGAATCAAGCTTCTTACATCTTTATTATTTCTGGATTGATTAGAATCAAGAAGAAATTACCAATCCTCCAAACAGGGTAAACTGGAATCACTTCGCTTAAAAGTGAGATAACTTCTTCACCGTATGATATTGATTCAACTTCAGGGTGAATATCCACTGACATATGAGTCCAAATCAAACTTCTTACATCGTGATTCATTATGGTTTTATTATAATGAAGAAGAAATTTTCAAGTCTCAAATAGGGTAAACTGGAATCACTTCGGTTAAAATTGGGATAACTTCTTCATCATAATTCCTATTCTATTAATTAAACTGCATGGTGATTATCCACTTATTTTTGAGTCCAAATCAAGTTTTTTGCATCTGGATTTATTCTGGTTTGATTAGAATCAAGAAGAAATTGCAAAATATCCCAACAGGGTAACTGGAATCACTTAGGTTAAAAGTGGGATAACTTTTTCATCATAACTCCTATGATATTGATTAAACTTCAGGTTGAATATCCACTGATTTATGAGTAGAAATCAAGCTTCTAACATCGTGATTCATTATGGTGTGATTAGAATTAGGAAGACATTTCCAAATTTCCAAACAGTGTAAACTGAAATCACTTCGGTTAAAAGTATGATAACTTCTTCATCATAACTCCTATGATATTGGTTCAAATTCAGGGTGATTATCAACTGATTTATGAATCCGAATCAAGCTTCTTAGATCTTTATTAATTCTAAATTGATTAGAATCAAGAAGAAATTACCAAACCTCCAAACAGGGTAAACAGGAATCACTTCGCTTAAAAGTGAGATAACTTCTTCACCGTAACTCCTATGATACTGATTCCACTTCAGGGTGAATATCCACTGATTTATGAGTCCAAATCAAACTTCTTACATCGTGATTCATTATGGTTTGATTATAATCAAGAAGAAATTTTCAAATTTCAAGCAGGATAAATTGGAATCACTTCGGTTAAAAGTGGGATAACTTCTTCATCATAATTCCTATTATATTAATTAAACTGCAGGGTGATTATCCACTTATTTCTGAGTCCAAATCAAGTTTTTTGCATCTGGATTTATTCTGGTTTGATTAGAATCAAGAAGAAATTGCAAATTCTCCCAACAGGGTAACTGGAATCACTTAGTTTAAAAGTGGGATAACTTCTTCATCATAACTCCTATGATGTTGTTTCAACTTCAGGTTGAATATCCACTGATTTATGAGTAGAAATCAAGCTTTTCACATCGTGATTCATTATGGTTTGATTAGAATTAGGAAGACATTTCCAAATCTCCAAACAGGGTAAACTGAAATCACTTCGGTTAAAAGTATGATAACTTCTTCATCATAACTCCTATGATATTGGTTCAAATTCAGGGTGATTATTAACTGATTTATGAATCCGAATCAAGCTTCTTACATCTTTATTAATTCTGGATTGGTTAGAATCAAGAAGAAATTACCAAACCTCCAAACAGGGTAAACTGGAATCACTTCGCTTAAAAGTGAGATAACTTCTTCATCATAACTCCTATGATATTGATTCAACTTCAGGGTGAATATCCACTGATTTATGATTCAAAATCAAGATTCTTACATCATGATTCATTATTTTTGATTAGAATCAACAAGAAATTGCCAAATTTCCAAACAGAGTAAAGCGGAATCACTTTGGTTAAAAGTGGGATAACTTCTTCCCCATAAGTCCTATGATATTGGTTCAAATTCAGGGTGATTATCAACTGATTTATGAATCCGAATCAAGCTTCTTACATCTTTATTAATTCTGGATTGATTAGAATCAAGAAGAAATTACCAAACCTCCAAACAGGGCAAACTGGAATCACTTCGCTTAAAAGTGGTATAACTTCTTGATCATAACTCCTATGATAATAATTCCAGTTCAGGGTTATTATCCACTGATTTATTAGTTTAAATCAAGATTCTTACATCTTGATTCATTCTGCTTTGATTATAATCAAGAAGAAATTGCCAAATTTCCAAAAAAGTAAACTGGAATCACTTTGGTTAAAAGTGGGATAACTTCTTCACCGTAACTCCTATGATATTGATTCAACTTCAGGGTGAATATCCACTGACTTATGAGTCCAAATCAAACTTCTTACATCGTGATTCATTATGGTTTGATTATAATCAAGAAGAAATTTTCAAATCTCCAAACAGGGTAAACTGAAATCACTTCGGTTAAAAGTATGATAACTTCTTCATCATAACTCCTATGATATTGGTTCAAATTCAGGGTGATTATCAACTGATTTATGAATCCGAATCAAGCTTCTTACATCTTAATTAATTCTGGATTGATTAGAATCAAGAAGAAATTACCAAACCTCCAAACAGGGTAAACTGGAATCACTTCGCTTAAAAGTGAGATAACTTCTTCATCATAACTCCTATGATATTGATTCAACTTCAGGGTGAATATCCACTGATTTATGATTCCAAATCAAGCTTATTACATCATGATTCATTATTTTTATTAGAATCAACAAGAAATTTCCAAATTTCCAAACAGGGTAAACTGGAATCACTTCGGTTAAAAGTGGGATAACTTCTTCCCCATAAGTCCTATGATATTGATTCATCTTAAGGGTGATTCTCCAGTGATTATGTTTCCAATTCAAGCTTCTTTTATCGTAAATCAATCTGGTCTGATTAGAATCAAGAAGAAATTGCCAAATCTCCAAAAAGGGTAAACTGGAATCACTTTGGTTAAAAGTGGGATAACTTCTTCACCGTAACTCCTATGATATTGATTCAACTTCAGGGTGAATATCCACTGACTTATGAGTCCAAATCAAAATTCTTACATCGTGATTCATTATGGTTTTATTATAATCAAGAAGAAATTTTCAAATCTCAAACAAGGTAAACTGGAATCACTTCAGTTAAAAGTGGGATAACTTCTACATCATAATTCGTATTATAATAATTAAACTGCAGGGTGATTATCCACTTATTTTTGAGTCCAAATCAAGTTTTTTGCATCTGGATTTATTCTGGTTTGATTAGAATCAAAAAGAAATTGCCAAATCTCCCAACATGGTAACTGGAATCACGTAGGTTAAAAGTGGGATAACTTCTTCATCATAACTCCTATGATATTGATTCAACTTCAGGTTGAATATCCACTGATTTATGAGTAGAAATCAAGCTTCTCACATCGTGATTCATTATGGTTTGATTCGAATTAGGAAGAAATTTCCAAATCTCCAAACAGGATAAACTAAAATCACTTCGGTTAAAAGTGTGATAACTTCTTCATCATAACTCCTATGATATTGGTTCAAATTCAGGGTGATTATCAACTGATTTATGAATCCGAATCAAGCTTCTTACATCTTTATTAATTCTGGATTGATTAGAATCAAGAAGAAATTACCTAACCTCCAAACAGGGTATACTGGAATCACTTCGCTTAAAAGTGGGATAACTTCTTCATCATAACTCCTATGATATTAATTCCACTTCAGGGTTATTATCCACTGATTTATTAGGTCAAATCAAGATTCTTACATCTTGATTCATTCTGCTTTGATTATAATCAAGAAGAAATTGCCAAATCTCCAAAAAGGGTAAACTGGAATCACTTTGGTTAAAAGTGGGATAACTTCTTCACCGTAACTCCATTGATATTGATTAAACTTCAGGGTGAATATCCACTGACTTATGAGTCCAAATCAAACTTCTTACATCGTGATTCATTATGGTTTGATTATAATCAAGAAGAAGTTTTCAAATCTCCAAAAACGATAAACTGAAATCACTTCGGTTAAAAGTATGATAACTTCTTCATCATAACTCCTATGATATTGGGTCAAATTCAGGGTGATTATCAACTGATTTATGAATCCGAATCAAGCTTCTTACATCTTTATTAATTCTGGATTGATTAGAATCAAGAAGAAATTACCAAACCTCCAAACAGGGTAAACTAGAATCACTTCGCTTAAAAGTGAGATAACTTCTTCATCATAACTCCTATGATATTGATTCAACTTCAGGGTGAATATCCACTGATTTATGATTCCAAATCAAGCTTCTTACATCATGATTCATTATTTTTGATTAGAATCAACAAGAAATTGCCAAATTTCCAAACAGAGTAAAGCGGAATCACTTCGGGTAAAAGTGGGATAACTTCTTCCCCATAAGTCCTATGATATTGATTCAACTTAAGAATGATTCTCCAGTGATTTATGATTCCAATTCAAGCTTCTTTTATCGTAAATCAATCTGGTTAAAAGTGGGATAACTTCTTCACCGTAACTCCTATGATATTGATTCAACTTCAGGGTGAATATCCACTGACTTATGAGTCCAAATCAAACTTCTTACATCGTGATTCATTATGGTTTTATTATAGTCAAGAAGAAATTTTCAAATCTCAAACAGGGTAAACTGGAATCACTTCAGTTAAAAGTGGGATAACTTCTTCATCATAATTCCTATTATATTAATTAAACTGCATGGTGATTATCCACTTATTTTTGAGTCCAAATCAAGTTTTTTCATCTGGATTTATTCTAGTTTGATTAGAATCAAAAAGAAATTGCCAAATCTCCCAACAGGGTAACTGGAATCACTTAGGTTAAAAGTGGGATAACTTCTTCATCATAACTCCTATGATATTGATTCAACTTCAGGTTGAATATCCACTGATTTATGAGTAGAAATCAAGCTTCTCACATCGTGATTCATTATGGTTTGATTAGAATTAGGAAGAAATTTCCAAATCTCCAAACAGGGTAAACTAAAATCACTTCGGTTAAAAGTATGATAACTTCTTCATCATAACTCCTATGATATTGGTTCAAATTCAGGGTGATTATCAACTGATTTATGAATCCGAATCAAGCTTCTTACATCTTTATTAATTCTGGATTGATTAGAATCAAGAAGAAATTACCAAACCTCCAAACAGGGTAAACTGGAATCACTTCGCTTAAAAGTGGTATAACTTCTTGATCATAACTCCTATGATAATAATTCCAGTTCAGGGTTATTATCCACTGATTTATTAGTTCAAATCAAGATTCTTACATCTTGATTCATTCTGCTTTGATTATAATCAAGAAGAAATTGCCAAATTTCCAAAAAAGTAAACTGGAATCACTTTGGTTAAAAGTGGGATAACTTCTTCACCGTAACTCCTATGATATTGATTCAACTTCAGGGTGAATATCCACTGACTTATGAGTCCAAATCAAACTTCTTACATCGTGATTCATTATGGTTTGATTATAATCAAGAAGAAATTTTCAAATCTCCAAACAGGGTAAACTGAAATCACTTCGGTTAAAAGTATGATAACTTCTACATCATAACTCCTATGATATTGGTTCAAATTCAGGGTGATTATCAACTGATTTATGAATCCGAATCAAGCTTCTTACATCTTAATTAATTCTGGATTGATTAGAATCAAGAAGAAATTACCAAACCTCCAAACATGGTAAACTGGAATCACTTCGCTTAAAGGTGAGATAACTTCTTCATCATAACTCCTATGATATTGATTCAACTTCAGGGTGAATATCCACTGATTTATGATTCCAAATCAAGCTTATTACATCATGATTCATTATTTTTATTAGAATCAACAAGAAATTTCCAAATTTCCAAACAGGGTAAACTGGAATCACTTCGGTTAAAAGTGGGATAACTTCTTCCCCATAAGTCCTATGATATTGATTCATCTTAAGGGTGATTCTCCAGTGATTTATGATTCCAATTCTAGCTTCTTTTATCGTAAATCAATCTGGTCTGATTAGAATCAAGAAGAAATTGCCAAATCTCCAAAAAGGGTAAACTGGAATCACTTTGGTTAAAAGTGGGATAACTTCTTCACCGTAACTCCTATGATATTTATTCAACTTCAGGGTGAATATCCACTGACTTATGAGTCCAAATCAAACTTCTTACATCGTGATTCATTATGGTTTTATTATAATCAAGAAGAAATTTTCAAATCTCAAACAGGGTAAACTGGAATCACTTCGGTTAAAAGTGGGATAACTTCTTCATCATAATTCCTATTATATTAATTAAACTTCAGGGTGATTATCCACTTATTTTTGAGTCCTTTCTTGCATCAGGATTTATTCTGGTTTGATTAGAATCAAGAAGAAATTGTCAAATCTCCCAACAGGGTAACTGGAATCACTTAGGTTAAAAGTGAGATAACTTCTTCATCATAACTCCTATGATATTGATTCAACTTCAGGTTGAATATCCACTGATTTATGAGTAGAAATCAAGTTTCTCACATCGTGATTCATTATGGTTTGATTAGAATTAGGAAAAAATTTTCCAAATTTCCAAACAGAGTAAACTGAAATCACTTCGGTTAAAAGTATGATAACTTCTTCATCATAATTCCTATGATATTGGTTCAAATTCAGGGTGATTATCAACTGATTTATGAATCCGAATCAAGCTTCTTACATCTTTATTAATTCTGGATTGATTAGAATCAAGAAGAAATTACCAAACCTCCAAACAGGGTAAACTGGAATCACTTCGCTTAAAAGTGAGATAACTTCTTCACCGTAACTCCTATGATATTGATTCCACTTCAGGGTGAATATCCACTGATTTATGAGTCCAAATCAAACTTCTTACATAGTGATTCATTATGGTTTGATTATAATCAAGAAGAAATTTTCAAATCTCAAGGAGGGTAAATTGGAATCACTTCGGTTAAAAGTGGGATAACTTCTTCATCATAATTCCTATTATATTAATTAAACTACAGGGTAATTATCCACTTATTTTTGAGTCCAAATCGAGTTTTTTGCATCTGGATTTATTCTGGTTTGATTAGAATCAAGAAGAAATTGTCAAATCTCCCAACAGGGTAACTGGAATCACTTAGGTTAAAAGTGGGATAACTTCTTCATCATAACTCCTATGATATTGATTCAACTTCAGGTTGAATATCCACTGATTTATTAGTATAAATCAAGCTTCTCACATCGTGATTCATTATGGTTTGATTAGAATTAGGAAGACATTTCCAAATCTCCAAACAGGGTAAACTGAAATCACTTCGGTTAAAAGTATGATAACTTCTTCATCATAACTCCTATGATATTGGTTCAAATTCAGGGTGATTATCAACTGATTTATGAATCCGAATCAAGCTTCTTACATCTTTATTAATTCTGGATTGATTAGATCAAGAAGAAATTACCAAACCTCCAAACAGGGTAAACTGGAATCACTTCGCTTAAAAGTGAGATAACTTCTTCATCATAACTCCTATGATATTGATTCAACTTCAGGGTGAATATCCACTGATTTATGATTCCAAATCAAGCTTCTTACATCATGATTCATTATATTTGATTAGAATCAACAAGAAATTGCCAAATTTCCGAACAGAGTAAAGCGGAATCACTTCGGGTAAAAGTGGGATAACTTCTTCCCCATAAGTCCTATGATATTGATTCAACTTAAGGGTGATTCTCCAGTGGTTTATGATTCCAATTCAAGCTTCTTTTATCGTAAATCAATCTGGTTAAAAGTGGGATAACTTCTTCACCGTAACTCCTACGATATTGATTCAACTTCAGGGTGAATATCCACTGACTTATGAGTCCAAATCAAACTTCTTACATCGTGATTCATTATGGTTTTATTATAGTCAAGAAGAAATTTTCAAATCTCAAACAAGGTAAACTGGAATCACTTCAGTTCAAAGTGGGATAACTTCTTCATCATAATTCCTATTATATTAATTAAACTGCATGGTGATTATCCACTTATTTTTGAGTCCAAATCAAGTTTTTTCATCTGGATTTATTCTAGTTTGATTAGAATCAAAAAGAAATTGCCAAATCTCCCAACAGGGTAACTGGAATCACTTAGGTTAAAAGTGGGATAACTTCTTCATCATAACTCCTATGATATTGATTCAACTTCAGGTTGAATATCCACTGATTTATGAGTAGAAATCAAGCTTCTCACATCGTGATTCATTATGGTTTGATTAGAATTAGGAAGAAATTTCCAAATCTCCAAACAGGGTAAACTAAAATCACTTCGGTTAAAAGTATGATAACTTCTTCATCATAACTCCTATGATATTGGTTCAAATTCATGGTGATTATCAACTGATTTATGAATCCGAATCAAGCTTCTTACATCTTTATTAATTCTGGATTGATTAGAATCAAGAAGAAATTACCAAACCTCCAAACAGGATAAACTGGAATCACTTCGCTTAAAAGTGGGATAACTTCTTGATCATAACTCCTATGATAATAATTCCAGTTCAGGGTTATTATCCACTGATTTATTAGTTCAAATCAATATTCTTACATCTTGATTCATTCTGCTTTGATTATAATCAAGAAGAAATTGCCAAATTTCCAAAAAAGTAAACTGGAATCACTTTGGTTATAAGTGGGATAACTTCTTCACCGTAACTCCTATGATATTGATTCAACTTCAGGGTGAATATCCACTGACTTATGAGTCCAAATCAAACTTCTTACATCGTGATTCATTATGGTTTGATTATAATCAAGAAGAAATTTTCAAATCTCCAAACAGGGTAAGCTGAAATCACTTCGGTTAAAAGTATGATAACTTCTTCATCATAACTCCTATGATATTGGTTCAAATTCAGGGTGATTATCAACTGATTTATGAATCCGAATCAAGCTTCTTACATCTTAATTAATTCTGGATTGATTAGAATCAAGAAGAAATTACCAAACCTCCAAACAGGGTAAACTGGAATCACTTCGCTTAAAAGTGAGATAACTTCTTCATCATAACTCCTATGATATTGATTCAACTTCAGGGTGAATATCCACTTCCAAATCAAGCTTATTACATCATGATTCCTTATTTTTATTAGAATCAACAAGAAATTTCCAAATTTCCAAACAGGGTAAACTGGAATCACTTCGGTTAAAAGTGGGATAACTTCTTCCCCATAAGTCCTATGATATTGATTCATCTTAAGGGTGATTCTCCAGTGATTTATGATTCCAATTCAAGCTTCTTTTATTGTAAATCAATCTGGTCTGATTAGAATCAAGAAGAAATTGCCAAATCTCCAAAAAGGGTAAACTGGAATCACTTTGGTTAAAAGTGGGATAACTTCTTCACCGTAACTCCTATGATATTGATTCAACTTCAGGGTGAATATCCACTGACTTATGAGTCCAAATCAAAATTCTTACATCGTGATTCATTATGGTTTGATTATAATCAAGAAGAAATTTTCAAATCTCAAACAGGGTAAACTGGAATCACTTCGGTTAAAAGTGGGATAACTTCTTCATCATAATTCCTATTATATTAATTAAAATTCAGGGTGATTATCCACTTATTTTTGAGTCTAAATCAAGTTTCTTGCATCTGGATTTATTCTGGTTTGATTAGAATCAAAAAGAAATTGCCAAATCTCCCAACAGGGTAACTGGAATCACTTAGGTTAAAAGTGGGATAACTTCTTCATCATAACTCCTATGATATTCATTCAACTTCAGGTTGAATATACACTGATTTATGAGTATAAATCAAGCTTCTCACATCGTGATTCATTATGGTTTGATTAAAATTAGGAAGAAATTTCCAAATCTCTAAACATGGTAAACTGAAATCACTTCGGTTAAAAGTATGATAACTTCTTCATCATAACTCCTATGATGTTGGTTCAAATTCAGGGTGATTATCAACTGATTTATGAATCCGAATCAAGCTTCTTACATCTTTATTAATTCTGGATTGATTAGAATCAAGAAGAAATTGCCAAACCTCCAAACAAGGAAAACTGGAATCACTCGCTTAAAAGTGAGATAACTTCTTCATCATAACTCCTATGATATTGATTCAATTTCAGGGTGAATATCCACTGATTTATGATTCCAAATCAAGCTTCTTACATCATGATTCATTATGTTTGATTAGAATCAAGAAAAAATTGCCAAATTTCTAAACAGGGTAAACTGGAATCACTTCGGTTAAAAGTGGCATAACTTCTTCCCATAAGTCCTATGATATTGATTCAACTTAAGGGTGATTCTCCAGTGATTAATGATTCCAATTCAAGCTTATTTTATCGTAAATCAATCTTGTCTGATTAGAATCAAGAAGAAATTGCAAAATCTCTAAACAAGGTAAATTGGGATCACTTCGGTTAAAAGTGAGTTAACTTCTTCATCATAACTCCTATGATATTGGTTCAAAACCTCAGGGTGATTATCCACTGATATATGAGTCCAAATAAAGCTTCTTAAATCTTGATTCATTCTGGTTTGACTAGAATCAAGAAGACATTGCCAAATCTGTAAAAAGGATAAACTAGAATCACTTCGGTTAAAAGTGGGATAACTTCTTCATCATAACTCCTATGATATTGATTCAAATTCAGGGTGATTATCCACTGATTTATGAGTACAAATCAAGCTTCTTACATCTTCATTAATTATGGTTTGATTACAATTAAGAAGAAATTACCAAATCTAAAAAAGGGTAAACTGGAATCACTTCGGCTTAAAGTAGGATAACTTCTTCATCATAACTCCTATGCTATTGATTAAACTTCAGGGTATTTATCCAGTGATTTATGAGTCTAAATAAAGCTTCTTAAATCGTGAATCAATCTGGTCTGATTAGAAAGAAGAAGAAATTGTCAAATCTCCAAACAAGATAAAATGGAATCACTTCGGTTTGGGATAACTTCTTCATCATAACTCCTATGATATTGGTTCTAACTCAGGGTGATTATCCACTGATATATGAGTCCAAATCAAATTTCTTACATCGTGATTCATTCTTGTTTGATTAAAATAAAGAAGAAATTGTCAAATCTCCAAACAGGGTAAACTGGAATCACTACGGTTAAAATTATGATAACTTCTTCATCATAACTCCTATGATATTGGTTCAACTTCTGGGTGAATATCCACTGATTTATGAGTCCAAATCAAATTTCTTACATCTTGATTCATTATGGTTTGATTAGAATCAAGAAGAAATAGCCAAATTTCCAAACAGGGTTAATTGGAATCACTTCGGTTAAAAGTGTGATAACTTCTTCCTGATAAGTCCTATGATATTGGTTCAACTTCAGGGTGATTATCCGCTGATTTATGATTCTGAATCAAGCTTCTTACATCTTTATTCATTCTGGTTTGATTAGAATCAAGAAGATATTGCCAAATCTCAAAACAGGGTAAACTGGAATAACTTCGTTTAAAAGTGGGATAACTTCTTCATCATAACTCCTATGATATTAATTCCACTTCAGGGTTATTATACACTGATTTATTAGTTCAAATCAAGATTCTTACATCTTCATTCATTCTGCTTTGATTATAATCAAGAAGAAATTGCCAAATCTCCAAAAAGGGTAAACTGGAATCACTTTGGTTAAAGTGGGATAACTTCTTCACCATAACTCCTATGATATTGATTCAACTTCAGGGTGAATATCCACTGACTTATGTGTCCAAATCAAACTTCTTACATCATGATTTATTATGGTTTGATTATAATCAAGAAGAAAGTTTCAAATCTCAAACAGGGTAAACTGGAATCACTTCGGTTAAAAGTGGGATAACTTCTTCATCATAATTCCTATTATATTAATTAAACTTCAGGGTGATTATCCACTTATTTTTGAGTCCAAATCAAGTTTCTTGCAACTGGATTTATTCTGGTTTGATTAGAATCAAGAAGAAATTGCCAAATCTCCCAACAGGGTAACTGGAATCACTTAGGTTAAAAGTGGGATAACGTCTTCATCATAACTCCTATGATATTGATTCAACTTCAGGTTGAATATCCACTGATATATGAGTAGAAATCAAGATTCTCACATCGTGATTCATTATGGTTTTATTAAAATTAGGAAGAAATTTCCAAATCTCCAAACATGGTAAACTGAAATCACTTCAGTTAAAAGCATGATAACTTCTTCATCATAACTCCTATGATGTTGGTTCAAATTCAGGGTGATTATCAACTGATTTATGAATCCGAATCAAGCTTCTTACATCTTTATTAATTCTGGATTGATTAGAATCAAGAAGAAATTGCCAAACCTCCAAACAAGGAAAACTGGAATCACTTCGCTTAAAAGTGAGATAACTTCTTCATCATAACTCCTATGATATTGATTCAATTTCAGGGTGAATATCCACTGATTTATGATTCCAAATCAAGATTCTTACATCATGATTCACTATGTTTGATTAGAATCAAGAAAAAATTGCCAAATTTCCAAACAGGGTAAACTGGAATCACTTCGGTTAAAAGTGGGATAACTTCTTCTCATAAGTCCTATGATATTGATTGAACTTAAGGGTGATTCTCCAGTTATTAATGATTCCAATTCAAGCTTCTTTTATCGTAAATCAATCTTGTCTGATTAGAATCAAGAAGAAATTGCCAAATCTCTAAACAGGGTAAATTGGGATCACTTCGGTTAAAAGTGAGTTAACTTCTTCATCATAACTCCTATGATATTGGTTCAAAACCTCAGGGTGATTATCCACTGATATATGAGTCCAAATAAAGCTTCTTAAATCTTGATTCATTCTGGTTTGACTAGAATCAAGAAGACATTGCCAAATCTGTAAACATGATAAACTAGAATCACTTCGGTTAAAAGTGGGATAACTTCTTCATCATAACTTCTATGATATTGATTCAAATTCAGGATGATTATCCACTGATTTATGAGTACAAATCAAGATTCTTACATCTTCATTAATTCTGGTTTGATTACAATTAAGAAGAAATTACCAAATCTCAAAAAAGGGTAAACTGGAATCACTTCGGCTTAAAGTAGGATAACTTTTTCATCATAACTCCTATGCTATTGATTAAACTTCAGGGTATTTATCCAGTGATATATAAGTCTAAAAAAAGCTTCTTAAATCGTGAATCAATCTGGTCTGATTAGAATGAAGAAGAAATTGTCAAATCTCCAAACAAGATAAATTGGAATCACTTCGGTTTGGGATAACTTCTTCATCATAACTCCTTCGATATTGGTTCTAACTCAGGGTGATTATCCACTGATATATGAGTCCAAATCAAATTTCTTACATCGTGTTTCATTCTTGTTTGATTAAAATAAAGAAGAAATTGTCAAATCTCCAAACAGGGTAAACTGGAATCACTTCGGTTAAAATTATGATAACTTCTTCATCATAACTCCTATGATATTGGTTCAACTACTGGGTGAATATCCACTGATTTATGAGTCCAAATAAAACTTCTTACATCTTGATTCATTATGGTTTGATTAGAATCAAGAAGAAATAGCCAAATTTCCAAACAAGGTTAACTAAAATCACTTCGGTTAAAAGTATGATAACTTCTTCCTGATAAGTCCTATGATATTGGTTCAACTTCAGGGTGATTATCCGCTGATTTATGATTCCGAATCAAGCATCTTACATCTTTATTTATTCTGGTTTAATTAGAATCAAGAAGATATTGCCAAATCTCAAAACAGGGTAAACTGGAATAACTTCGTTTAAAAGTGAGATAACTTCTTCATCATAACTCCTATGATATTAATTCCACTTCAGGGTTATTATACACTGAATTATTAGTTCAAATCAAGATTCTTACATCTCGATTCATTCTGCTTTGATTATAATCAAGAAAAAATTGCCAAATCTCCAAAAAGGGTAAACTGGAATAACTTTGGTTAATGTGGGATAACTTCTTCACCGTAACTCCTATGATATTGATTCAACTTCAGGGTGAATATCCACTGACTTATGAGTCCAAATCAAACTTCTTACATCGTGATTTATTATGGTTTGATTATAATCAAGAAGAAATTTTCAAATCTCAAACAGGATAAACTGGAATCACTTCGTTAAAAGTGGGATAACTTCTTCATCATAATTCCTATTATATTAATTAAACTTCAGGGTGATTATCCACTTATTTTCGAGTCCAAATCAATTTTATTGCATCTGAATTTATTCTGGTTTGATTAGAATCAAGAACAAATTGTCAAATCTCCCAACAGGGTAACTGGAATCACTTATGTTAAAAGTGGGATAACTTCTTCATCATAACTCCTATGATATTGATTCAACTTCAGGTTGAATATCCACTGATTTATGAGTAGAAATCAAGCTTCTCACATCGTGATTCATTATGGTTTGATTAAAATTAGGAAGAAATTTCAAAATCTCCAAACAGCGTAAACTGAAATCACTTTGGTTAAAAGTATGATAACTTCTTCATCATAACTCCTATGATGTTGGTTCAAATTCAGGGTGATTATCAACTGATTTATGAATCCAAATAAAGATTCTTACATCTTTATGAATACTGGATTGATTAGAATCAAGAAGAAATTGCCAAACCTCCAAACAGGGAAAACTGTAATCACTTCGCTTAAAAGTGAGATAACTTCTTCATCATAACTCCTATGATATTGATTCAACTTCAGGGTGAATATCCACTGATTTATGATTCCAAATCAAGTTTCTTACATCATGATTCATTATGTTTGATTAGAATCAAGAAAAATTTGCCAAATTTCCAAACAGGGTAAACTGGAATCACTTCGGTTAAAAGTGGGATAACTTCTTCCCATAAGTCCTATGATATTGATTCAACTTAAGGGTGATTCTCCAGTGATTTATGATTCCAATTCAAGCTTCTTTTATCGTAAATCAGTCTTGTCTGATTAGAATGAAGAAGAAATTGCCATATCTCCAAACAGAGTAAATTGGGATCACTTCGGTTAAAAGTGGGTTAACTTCTTCATCATAACTCCTATGATATTGGTTCAAAACCTCAGGGTGATTATCCACTGATATATGAGTCCAAATAAAGCTTCTTAAATCTTGATTCATTCTGGTTTGACTAGAATCAAGAAGACATTGCCAAAACTGTAAACATGATAAACTAGAATCTCTTCGGTTGAAAGTGGGATAACTTCTTCATCATAACTCCTATGATATTGATTCAAATTCAGGGTGATTATCCACTGATTTATGAGTACAAATCAAGCTTCTTACATCTTCATTAATTCTGGTTTGATTACAATTAAGAAGAAATTACCAAATCTCAAAAAATGGTAAACTAGAATCACTTCAGCTTAAAGTAGGATAAATTCTTCATCATAACTCCTATGCTATTGATTAAAATTCAGGGTATTTATCCAGTGATATATGAGTCTAAATAAAGCTTCTTAAATCTTGAATCAATCTGGTCTGATTAGAATGAAGAAGAAATTGTCAAATCTCCAAACATGATAAATTGGAATCACTTCGGTTTGGGATAACTTCTTCATCATAACTCCTATGATATTGGTTCTAACTCAGGGTGATTATCCACTGATATATGAGTCCAAATCAAATTTCTTACATTGTGATTCATTCTGGTTTGATTAAAATAAAGAAGAAATTGTCAAATCTCCAAACAGGGTAAACTGGAATCACTTCGGTTAAAATTAGGATAACTTCTTCATCATAACTCCTATGATATTGGTTCAACTTCTGGGTGAATATGCACTGATTTATGAGTCCAAATCAAGCTTCTTACATCGTGATTCATTATGGTTTGATTAGAATCAAGAAGAAATAGCCAAATTTCCAAACAGGGTTAACTGGAATCACTTCGGTTAAAAGTGGGATAACTTCTTCCTGATAAGTCCTATGATATTGGTTCAACTTCAGGGTGATCATCCGCTGATTTATGATTCCGAATCAAGCTTCTTACATCTTTATTCATTCTGGTTTGATTAGAATCAAGAAGATATTGCCAAATCTCAAAACAGGGTAAACTGGAATAACTTCGTTTAAAAGTGGGATAACTTCTTCATCATAACTCCTATGATATTAATTCCACTTCAGGGTTATTATCCACTGATTTATTAGTCCAAATCAAGATTCTTACACCTTGATTCATTCTGCTTTGATTATAACCAAGAAGAAATTGCCAAATCTCCAAAAAGGGTAAACTGGAATCACTTTGGTTAAAGTGGGATAACTTCTTCACTGTAACTCCTATGATATTGATTCAACTTGAGGGTGAATATCCACTGACTTATGAGTCCAAATCAAACTTCTTACATCGTGATTTATTATGGTTTGATTATAATCAAGAAGAAATTTTCAAATCTCAAACAGGGTAAACTGGAATCACTTCGTTAAAAGTGGGATAACTTCTTCATTATAATTCCTATTATATTAAATAAACTGCAGGGTGATTATCCACTTATTTTTGAGTCCAAATCAATTTTCTTGCATCTTGATTTATTATGGTTTGACTAGAATCAAGAAGAAATTGCCAAATCTCCCAACAGGGTAACTGGAATCACTTAGGTTAAAAGTGGGATAACTTCTTCATCATAACTCCTATAATATTGATTCAACTTCAGGTTGAATATCCACTGATTTATGAGTAGAAATCAAGCTTCTCACATCGTGATTCATTATGGTTTGATTAGAATTAGGAAGAAATTTCCAAATCTCCAAACAGGGTAAACTGAAATCACTTTGGTTAAAAATATGATAACTTCTTCATCATAACTCCTATGATATTGGTTCAAATTCAGGGTGATTATCAACAGATTTACGAATCCGAATCAAGATTCTTACATCTTTATTAATTCTGGATTGATTAGAATCAAGAAGAAATTACCAAACCTCCAAACAGGGTAAACTGGAATCACTTCGCTTAAAAGTGAGATAACTTCTTCATCATAACTCCTATGATATTGATTCAACTTCAGGGTGAATATCCACTGATTTATGATTCCAAATCAAGCTCTTACATCATGATTCATTATTTTTGATTAGAATCAAGAAGAAATTGCCAAATTTCCAACCAGGATAAACTGGAATCACTTCGGTTAAAAGTGGGATAACTTCTTCCCCATAAGTCCTATGATATTGATTCAACTTAAGGGTGATTCTCCAGTGATTTATGATTCCAATTCAAGCTTCTTTTATCGTAAATCAATTTGGTCTGATTAGAATCAAGAAGAAATTACCAAATCTCCAAAAACGGTAAACTAGAATCACTTTGGTTAAAAGTGGGATAACTTCTTCACCGTAACTGCTATGATATTGATTCAACTTTAAGGTGAATATACACTGACTTATGAGTCCAAATCAAGCTTCTTACATCTTGATTCATTTTGTTTTGATTATAATCAAGAAGTAATTTTCAAATCTCAAACAGGGTAAACTGGAATCACTTCGGTTAAAAGTGGGATAACTTCTTCATCATAATTCCTATTATATTAATTAAACTTCAGGGTGATTATCCACTTATTTTTGAATCCAAATCAAGTTTCTTGCATCTTGATTTATTCTGGTTTGATTAGAATCAAGAAGAAATTGCCAAATCTCCCAACATGGTAACTGGAATCACTTAGGTTAAAAGTGGGATAACTTCTTCATCATAACTCCTATGATATTGATTAAACTTCAGGTTGAATATCCACTGATTTATGAGTAGAAATCAAGCTTCTCAGATCGTGACTCATTATGGTTTGATTAAATTTAGGAAGAAATTTCCAAATCTCCAAACAGGGTAAACTGAAATCACTTCGGTTAAAAGTATGATAACTTCTTCATCATAACTCCTATGATGTTGGTTCAAATTCAGGGTGATTATCAACTGATTTATGAATCCAAATCAAGGTTCTTACATCTTAATTTATACTGGATTAATTAGAATCAAGAAGAAATTGTCAAACCTCCAAACAGGGAAAACTGGAATCACTTCGCTTAAAAGTGAGATAACTTATTCATCATAACTCCTATGATATTGATTCAACTTCAGGGTGAATATCCACTGATTTATGATTCCAAATCAAGGTTCTTACATCATGATTCATTATGTTTGATTAGAATCAAG
The DNA here is from genome assembly GCA_905132885.1 of Moricandia moricandioides. Taxonomy (NCBI): domain Eukaryota; kingdom Viridiplantae; phylum Streptophyta; class Magnoliopsida; order Brassicales; family Brassicaceae; genus Moricandia; species Moricandia moricandioides. Next base: position 29,468 of record CAJHQQ010001285.1, read on the forward strand.
AAAAATTTGCCAAATTTCCAAACAGGGTAAACTGGAATCACTTCGGTTAAAAGTGGAATAACTTCTTCCCATAAGTCCCATATTGATTCTCCAGTGATTTATGATTCCAATTCAAGCTTATTTTATATTAAATCAGTCTTGTCTGATTAGAATCAAGAAGAAATTGTCAAATTTCCAAACAGGGTAAATTGGGATCACTTCGGTTAAAAGTGGGTTAACTTCTTCATCATAACTTCTATGATATTGGTTCAAAACCTCAGGGTGATTATCCACTGATATATGAGTCCAAATAAAGCTTCTTAAATCTTTATTCATTCTGGTTTGACTAGAATCAAGAAGACATTGCCAAATCTGTAAACAGGATAAACTAGAATCACTTCGGTTAAAAGTGGGATAACTTCTTCATCATAACTCCTATGATATTGATTTAAATTCAGGGTGATTATCCACTGATTTATGAGTACAAATAAATCTTCTTAGATCTTCATTAATTCTGGTTTGATTACAATTAAGAAGAAATTACCAAATCTCAAAAAAGGGTAAACTAGAATCACTTCGGCTTAAAGTAGGATAACTTCTTCATCATGACTCCTATGCTATTGATTAAACTTCAGGGTATTTCTCCAGTGATTTATGAGTCTAAATAAAGCTTCTTAAATAGGGAATCAATCTGGTCTGATTAGAATGAAGAAGAAATTGTCAAATCACCAAACATGATAAATTGGAATCACTTCGGCTTGGGATAACTTCTTCATCATAACTCCTATGATATTGGTTCTAACTCAGGGTGATTATCCACTGATATATGAGTCCAAATCAAAATTATTACATCGTGATTCATTCTGGTTTGATTAAAATAAAGAAGAAATTGCCAAATCTCCAAACATGATAAACTGGAATCACTTTGGTTAAAAGTGGGATAACTTCTTAATCATAACTACTATGATACTGATTCAACTTCAGGGTGAATATCCACTGATTTATAAGTCCAAATCAAACTTATTATATCGTGATTCATAATGGTTTGATTATAATCAAGAAGAAATAGTCAAATCTCCAAACAGGGTAAACTAGAATCACTTCGGTTAAAATCGGGATAACTTCTTCATCATAATTCCTATGATATTGATTAAACTTCAGGGTGATCATCCACTGATTTTTGAGTCCAAATAAAGCTTCTTCCATCTTCATTCAATCTGGTTTGATTAGAATCAAGCAGAAATTGCCAAATCTCCAAACAGGGTAAACTGGAATCACTTCGGTTAAAAATGGGATAACTTCTTTATCATAACTCCTAAGATATTGGTTCAACGTCAGGGTGAATATTCACTGATTTATGATTCCAAATCAATTTTATTGCATCTTTATTCATTCTGGTTTGATTAGAAACAAGAAGAAATTACCAAATCTCTAAACAGGGTAAACTGGAATCACATTCGGTTAAAAGTGGGATAACTTCTTCATAATAAGTCCTATGATATTTTTTCAACTTCAGGGTGATTCTCCAGTGATTTATGATTCCAAACCAAGCTTTTTAAAACGTGAATCAATCTGGTCTGATTAGAATCAAGAAGAAATTGCCAAATCTCCAAACATGGTAAATTGGAATCACTTTGTTTAAAAGTGGGATAACTTCTTCATCATAACTCCTATGATATTGATTCAACTTCAGGGTGAATATCCACTGATTTATGAGTCCAAGTAAAACTTCTTACATCGTGATTCATTATGGTTTGATTATAATCAAGAAGAAATTATCAAATCTCCAAGCATGATAAACTGGAATCACTTCGGTTAAAAGCAGAATAACTTCTTCATCATAATTCATATGATATTGATTAAACTTCAGGGTGATTATCCATTGATTTTTTAATCCAAATCAAGCTTCTTGCATATTGATTCATTCTTGTTTGATTAGAATCAAGAAGAAATTACCAAATCTCCAACCAGGGTAAACTAGTATCACTTCGGTTAAAAGTGGGATAACTTCTTCATCATAACTCCAATGATATTGGTTCAACTTCAGGGTGCATATCCACTGATCTATGAGTCCAAATCAAACTTCTTACATCGTGATTCATTATGGTTTGATTAGAATCAAGAAGAAATTGCCAAATTTCCAAACAAGGTAAACTGAAATCACTTCGGTTAAAAGTGGGATAACTTCTTCCTCATAAGTCCTATGATATTGATTCAACTTAAGGGTGATTCTCCAGTGATTTATGATTCCAATTAACGCTTATTTTTGAAAGATTTGATAAACTCTAATTGTGTATGTGAGAGAAACCCCAATGGGAGAGATGAGAACTTGCCTTGGTCGAAATAAGAGTGAGACTGATGAGAGAGAGAGAGTTTATGAGAGACTAGATATATAGGGAGACTAGAAAGACTGAGAGACTAAGAGATTAATGAAGAAGAAAGGGGAAAACCCCCATTCACCTTATTGATTATACTCGATATTACACTGGTTATATAGATAAATGAAAGCAACAAGGGTTTACAAGAATTCAAAGTAAGCATGTGGAGTCAACCAGTAATTTGAAATACATGGACCAGAATCAATACATGCTTGGACAGCCTGTTACTTGCTGGTCGTCCAAGAGGTTAATTTGGCTAAGAATGAGCCAGCAATGCTCATAAACCTGTCCATAGATCAGTCTAGGTGCATATTCCAACTTGCTCCTCCTTTCCAGCCTGGATAGGTCCAACATTATCCATAAACAATAAGCAGCAAAGGGTATCTCGCATGGTCCCTTTAAGATGCCATCCGGATACCTTCTTCTTTCACAAAGCTACTCCATGACTTGGGATGCAAGGTTTCACCATGAGAGTGTACGGATTAGGGTTTGGTCCAAACACCTTTCGCCCTATTTTTGCACAAACCAAAAACATGTTTACTTGGTCGAGTGACAAGTTTCTGGGTCGACCTCGTCCGTACGGTACGAACGCCCTAACTTTGCACATCGACCAAATGCTCCCAAACCTCTCCCATTCCTTCTTCCTTCATTTGAAACCCTTCCTGGACCTTGATATAGCAGTGCATAAGCTTTTGACACTCCTTAGTTCTTGACAGAACTCTTAAGAGGTTTGGCCCTAACTTTGCACATAACCTTTAGTGATCAGTTTATAACTTCAGGTTTAAAACTCCCCCTCAAGCTTGACTCTATAGATCCTGAGTCAAGCTTGCAACCCTGAAGTCACTCCTCATTAAAAACCTTATCAAAGAAAACCCTCCTTAGGGATAAAACCTTGATAAAGAAAAGAGTAAGATCATTCAAGGCCTAGGGATTGGCCATTGAGTTCTTTGTGTCTTAACCAGTGTGGTAGACACAAAGAAGTCTGGATCATGGCCCAACTGGTGCAGCAATGATCTTCCCATCTTGCGCCCTTATCATCTTCACTTGACCTCTTCATAGACCCGGTTTAGGTCTCCCCCTCTCAACTGACTTCACAACCACCTTAGAGAAGCTAGGAAACACCTTGATCATCTTCAGTGAGGCTCAAGCTATGATACTCGTCAACTCAGCCTGATCTTGGTCTCTCCCCCTTTCCCCTATCCTCCTGATAGGTTCAAGTGCTCGGACACACCAGATCTTCCTTGATAGAGTAACTAATACCTGATACATCATTCCACAAGTGTATCAGTCCTCAAGAGATAAACCTATCATGAATGTATATAAAGATAAGTTCAGGTTTACTCCCTTGTCTAAATGATGAGGAGTGGCTTTCTTGAATTAGCCACTTGAACCCCTCACTGCTGAATCTCTCTCGGATCACTGAAGCTCTTCAACACTCCCCTCGAGCTTGAGACCTCTTAAAGGAACAAGCTTGGACAGTGTGGTGCTTCATGATCCGGACTGAACAAACCATTGCAACCTTCCTTCATCACTCGCCAACTTGATGGACTGATGTTTGATCCTTCATCTATCTCTTCAACCACCTCACTCTAGAAGCCACATTGATAGAGTAGCCTTCCTCATACACAACCAAGAATGCTCTGAACAATCTCTTGACAAGGCATGCCACTGCCTAGACCCGGTTGGCTCCTTCTTCAGTTTGCTTGCAATGGTAAGGAGGAACACAGGTCACTGTACTTAGGATAACTAGGTAGCTCACTTAACTCCCCTGCTCAAGCTTGGATTGAGTCTAGGTCAAAGCTTGAAGTGAGCCGTTTTGAGTTTTAAGATCAGGAGTGCAACATCCCAAGGACTGCACATACAACCACTGATCAACCCTTCCTTTCAGTACCAGTGCCTTAAGATCACCAGTCTCCTCAATGTTGGAAAAGCCAAGAACAACTAAGAACATGAACTCACTCTTCAAGAATGGAAGAGCCAATCAACTTGTGATTGAATCCACGTAGTAACCAATCAACACACCATCTGTATCTAGAAAGATAAAGTGGCTATGAGATTGATACAAGAACTCTAGAACTACACTAAAATAGAGTATGGTCAGATCTTAAAAGAAAGAATAAGAGACTAAGTGTGAATCAAAGAGACTGCAATGGAGAATAAGAGAGATTAAGTGAGATTTGAGAGAGTATGAGTGAGATTCGTGTAACCAGAGATTAAAGAGAGTATAAGAGACTTGAGAATGGTGAAGAAGAAAGGGAAACTCCCCACTTTCAGCTTGGTTTCGAAACTAAAACAATGGGGTGGCTTTATAGCCTTACAACAAGACAAACAAGACAATAAATAACTAATAAAGCAAATGGAAACTTAAACAATTGTTATTGCTGTAAATCAGGTTCAGAGCAGGCTGGGAGAGAAAATGGCACGTCCAGAAATGCTTGAAAGTGACCTGACCCAACAGCTCTTTTCCTTACACAAGACATGTGATCACTGTTTAAATTCAAACCGAGAATCTTGGCGGCAACACCTTTTTCTTCTTTCTTGGAGGAGATGAGATAACCCGGGATTTGCACATTGGTCTTGATTCTTTTGCACAAACTTTGCACAAGATTATCTTTAAACCCTTGTTTTGCACATCCTTCTTTGGGTGATTTGAGGTTGACCCGAACTTTGCACTTCATGATCTTTCTTGTGCAAATCTTGTGCATTGTTTCTTTTGCACAATCTTTGCACATGGCTCCTTGATCATTCTCAGATTGCTAGCTCCTTTCCTTGTTCCACAAGTCTTTCCACAGGTCTTGAATACTTGCAACACACTTGATGACTCTACAGCCTCCTTCTCTTACGTACACACGCCCTATCTTTGCACAATCTTTGTCTTGGCCGTGTGTTATCTCCATTGAGGCTTCCTCATGGCTTAGATAGCTTTTTCTTCTTCAGTTTGGTGTGGAGATGCTTGGCCTTCACTTCCTTTGTTTGGCCTTCACATATCCTTTTCTTGATACACTCTAATACCCTCCCTAAAGCTTGGGCTGCGGAAGCCATTGATTCCAAAGGCCAAGCTTGCAACACGCAAATGACTACCTCATTAAAAACCTCATCATGTAAAACCACTTGGGAAAAAAGCATGATGAGGAAAAAAAGAGTATAGCCTTTACGGGGCATTTGGATAGCTATGACCTTGGCTTTTGATTTAAGCTTGAAGTTTCTTTGATCTATGATCTTAATTGTGGCTTGAACTTGTCTTTAGAACCGCCAAAAGTGACTCATGGCTAGAGCCATGATCTGAACTGATTGTTGAGTGCGTGACACCATGAGTAACTTGTGTGACACAACTCCTCTTGACTCAAAATGTAATGACACTAGACTCCATGCTTGTGAGCTATGCCTTCTTGATGCTTCACATGAAGCTTAAAGACCATTTAGCTAACATCTTGCTGGTGAGCTGATTCATCACTTTCCTACAGTCACATCTCCTCAGGATCTTCTTGTCTTGGGTCCATGAATCTGAGGCCATTGGTTCTAACCCCCCAAAGCTTGCTTCTGATGTTGCATTAGATCAACCAAACTTGTATTGTCTTCTTGAGACAACCAAGCACAAACACCAATCACTATTCTTAAACTTAGAACCTGTTGAGTATGGACAGATTCAAAGCAAAAAATTAGTGAGTGATGGAGAGAATAAAGTAACTAGAGTATGAGGAAGTATGAGAGAATAATGGAGAGTAAGTGAGAGTATGATGGAGAATGAGAGAATGCAGAAGCAATTTTCAGTCAATGGCCTTCAAGCCTCATGACTGATCAACAATGCTGGTGAGGAATGAACATCCCATCAGTTAACACATTTTAAAACATTTTTCAAAATCAGATTACTCAAGAATCTCTTCAAAACATTTTCAGAATTCAAATCCTTTCAAAGAGCTTTTCTTTATATCTGAAATTCAAATGCTCTTACAAATCACTTTTCTTCAAATCACCATCAATATTTCTCCCTCCCTCAAGTATTGGTTTCATTAGACTTTAAATCTTTCACCAAGTTTTGAAAAATATTGAGAGACCAGGGGTAGAAAAGAATGATAATGATTGAGACAAAACAAGCAAGAACTTCATCTTTTAAAACTGATTTTAAAGCACAAAACAGATGAAGTCTTTTGTTTCATTTGCCCTTTCGTTTCATTTGCCTCCCTTAGGCTTTATTTAGGATCCCAACTCACGATTAGGACCACAGCTTGCACATAGGAGAGAAGAAACCAAAACAGAACTCTATCTTGTCCTCTTTGGAGAAATCATTAGACAAGCTGAAGATCACAACATATTTTTGAAATCTTTTTTAAGAATTTTTCAGGACACAAGTATAACGCCCCGACCCGCCCACGGCTAATGGGCCACCCACACCCGCTCTCTCGGCCGTGGGCCCCATCCCATCCGACGGTCGGTCGTTAATTTTCCAACGCTTGAAATCATTGTTTACTGACCCTGCAATCACCACCCGACCTTTCCCCGTGCTTTGGCCTCACTTACACGGTATCGCGAATCACTTCCCGATAGGTCACCCATCCTTTCACTACTCCAGCCCAAGCACGCTTAACTCTGGAGTTCTAAACGGATGTGTGACGGAAAAGGTAAGTCAACTTTGGTGACATAGGTAGCCAAATCAATTATCTTAAGCCTTTTCAAATATCACAACTCAGGATGTTACAATTCACCCCCTCTCAAAGAACGCAACGCCCTCGTTGCGCCCCTGACAGGTCTCAAGACGCCTCTCAGGTCAGAACTGAGATGGCTAACCAGCTCTGATACCACTTATAACGCCCCGACCGCCCACGGCTAATGGGCCACCCACGCCCGCTCTCTCGGCCCGTGGGCCCCATCCCATCCGACGGTCGGTCGTTAATTTTCCAAGGCTTGAAATCATTGTTTACTGACCCTGCAATCACCACCCGACCTTTCCCCGTGCTTTGGCCTCACTTACACGGTATCGCGAATCACTTCCCGATAGGTCACCCATCCTTTCACTACTCCAGCCCAAGCACGCTTAACTCTGGAATTCTAAACGGATGTGTGACAGAAAAGGTAAGTCAACTTTGGTGACATAGGTAGCCAAATCAATTATCTTAAGCCTTTTCAAATATCACAACTCGGGATGTTACAACAAGTTTAGTATCTTCTCCCTAACACAATCTGGTATGAACACATTTTAATCTTTCATCCATAAGCTTAAACAGTGAGGAGATCAAGGGGAGAGTCATTGATTTAAAAAAAAACTTTTAAAGACTTGCATCATGAGTAAACACTCAGATTTTGAAAACATACTTCATCTAAACTCTCTACTGCGAAAAGCCACACAGCTCCTCAAAACAAATTTTAAAGTCAGAGAGAGAGAGAGAAAAGAGAGAGAGAGAGAGAGAGAGAGAGAGAGAGAGAGAGAGAGAGAGAGAGAGAGAGAGAGAGAGAGAGAGAGAGAGAGAGAGAGAGAGAGAGAGAGAGAGAGAGAGAGAGAGAGAGAGAGAGAGAGAGAGAGAGAGAAAGATTCAGATGGAGAAATCGACACAAAAGAAGTGAGTTCAGCCCAAGAAGAGCAACAAAGCTCTGATACCAAGTTGGAAAAGCCAAGAACAGCTAAGAACATGAACTCACTCTTCAAGAATGGAAGAGACAATCAAGTTGTGATTGAATCCACTTAGTAACCAATCGACACACCATCTGAATCTAGAAAGATAAAGTGGCTGTGAGATTGATACAAGAACTCTAGAACTACACTAATAACAGAGTATGGTCGGATCTTAAGAGAAAGAATAAGAGACTAAGTGTGAATCAAAGAGACTGCAATGGAGAATAAGAGAGATTAAGTGAGATTTGAGAGAGTATGAGTGAGATTCGTGTAACCAGAGATTAAAGAGAGTATATGAGACTTGAGAATGGTGTAGAAGAAAGGGAAACTCCCCACTTTCAGCTTGGTTTCAAAACTTAAACAATGGGGTGGCTTTATAGCCTTACAATAAGACAAACAAGACAATAAACAACTAATAAAGCAAATGGAAACTTAAACAATTGTTATTGCTGTAAATCAGGTTCAGAGCAGGCTGGGGAGAGAATGGCACATCCAGAAGGGCTTGAAAGCGACCTGACCCAACAGCTCTTTTCCTTACGCAAGACATGTGATCTCTGTTTAAATTCAAACCGAGAATCTTGGCGGCAACACCTTTTCCTTCTTTCTTAGAGGAGATGAGATAACCCGAAATTTGCACATTGGTCTTGATTCTTTTGCACAAAATTTGCACCAAAGATTATCTTTAAACCCTTGTTTTGCACATCCTTCTTTGGGTGATTTGAGTTTGACCCGAACTTTGCACTTCATGATCTTTCTTGTGCAAATCTTGTGCATTGTTTCTTTTGCACAATCTTTGCACATGGCTCCTTGATCATTCTCAGCTTGCTAGCTCCTTTCCTTGTTCCACAAGTCTTTCCACAAGTCTTGAATACTTGCAACACACTTCATGACCCTACAGCCTCCTTCTCTTAAGTACACACGCCCTATCTTTGCACAATCTTTGTCTTGGCCGTGTGTTATCTCCATTGAGGCTTCCTCATGGCTTAGATAGCTTCTTCTTCTTCAGTTTGGTGTGGAGATGCTTGGCCTTCACTTCCTTTATTTGGCCTTCACATCTCCTTTTCTTGATACACTCTAATACTGAAGACTTAGGTGATGACCTTGCCTTGTGTGTCCACACACACACACACACACCAGCGACCACTCTCAGTGCTTTAACAATGGGCACTGCCTTCCTCTTGTACTCGGATAGATGATGGACTGGAAACACTCCTTGTGAACCTGAATCATCACTTAAAGGGTCGACGAGCTATTTCCCCACGAGAACTATCATATAGCATCAGATCCCCACCAAACTATGACCTAGTGTTAAATCTCCATGCTTTTAAAGTTATGAACTTATTTGTCCACGAATTAACAATTCCTATTTTCTAAAAATTATTTGCCTTTAAAAAAAAATTAAAATAAAAATTACATCAAGATTTTATGTTTACAAAATTTAATAGAATTACAATGAACAAATTTGAAAGTAAAAGTATATGTCAAAATCTATTTTTTGTTGAATTTTGAAGTAAATTAAATTTTCAACAAAATTAGAATTTTTGACATATATTTTTATAAACATTTTATTTTTTTTTCTTTCAAATTTCCCAAAACACAAAAATTTAACAAGGTTATTTGTTCATTGTGATTTTATTAAACTTTATAAAAATGAAATTTTTGATGTAATTTTTTTCTTTTAAATTTCAGAAAACACAAAAATATAAACCTAAAACTTCTTTGAAGTTAAAAAAAACTATATGTTGAAATTTAAACAAAAAGGAAAACAATATTCTTTAATAAAAAATGTTTAAAATGAATTTTAGTTTGGTTTAGCCGGTTTAAACTATTTGGCTAATAATAAACCAATTAAAACCATGGTCTATGGGTAATTAAGTTTCGAAGTATCGGTTCGGGGAGAAATGCCTTCGAAATTGGTAATTCATGGAGAAATAAGTTCATAACTTTCAAATCATGGAGATTTGAAACTAGGTCATAGTTTGGTGGGGATCTGATGCTATATGGTAGTTCTCGTGGGGAAATAGCTCGCCGACCCTCACTTAAACTCTAAACAAGATAAGAAACCAGCATTGGGATCAAACCTTGACTAATCATCAAGTTTGATCACCAATGTCAAAAGCTTTGCAACAGATTAAACCATACATTATCAAGTTCTAATCTTTGCAAGCAACCTCTCTAAGCACAAGCAAGATCATTTCAGATTCAAGACAAGCTACTTAGGCATTTGTAAACACTCCTTAATCTGCATCTGACATGAATCTAGATGCATCAATTTAAGGCAACAACCAGGATGATAATATGCACTAACGTTAATCAGTCTCTAACTCATGAATGCAATCAGTTTAGACAGAAAATTTTAACAATCAAACACACATTCATTTAGAGCTGGGATTAAGCATTATTATCATCACACAACATCAGTCTCAATGCAACATCCTTAGGCGATTTTATTTCATGACAGCAAGCAGGTTTAGACATACTACTAACTCCCTAACAAGCTTCACTAGAATCTGGTTAAGCATTTTCTCAAACACCAAGCAAGACTCTTTATGCATCCTGGGACAGATTCTAAATCCTTTTTGAGTTCATTTAGCAATCCTAAACATATACTCAGGTTATTCAACTCAACACAACACACAACCAGTCATTACCACACTCAATATCAAGAAGGGACAGAAATAGCTCACAGCCAAGGAACCACATTGATTCCTTGAAACTCCAGTGGCATAAAGGTCAAGAATTTGTTAGATCTGAGAGTCTGGATCGTCACCCAACTCCTTCTCCTTCAGTCTAGGACCACCTTCTTGTATCTCCAACTCAAAAGACCCCTCCTTTCTTCATATTTTCAGCTCACCCTTCTGGATAATCTTCTTTTGATCCCGGATGATCATAGACTCTTGGACAAGGTGGTTTCTGGATGAGGTTCATGAGGCCTCTACATACACCTTTGCTTCCAACAAGACTTCTTCATCTTGTACAGATAGGAATGACTGAGAGACAAGGAGAACACACCACTGATCAGTCTTCTTCTTCTTCCAGAAACTGAACTAGGATGGATATGTCTTCAAGGTTTGGTTTTGAGATGAGAAAGAGTATGAGGTTTGCGGATGCTTAAAGCTCATGTTCTGATGAACCTGGATCTGATACCATGAAAGATTTGATAAACTCTGACTGTGTAAGTGAGAGAAGCCCCAATGGGAGAGATGAGAACTTGTCTTGGTCGAAATAAGAGTGAGACTCATGAGAGAGAGAGATTATGAGAGACTAGAGATTTAGGGAGACTAGAAAGACTAAGAGATTAATGATGAAGAAAGGAGAAAACCCCCATTCAGCTTATTGATTATACTCGACATAACACTGGTTATATAGATAAATGAAAGCAACAAGGGTTTACATGAATTCAAAGTAAGCATTTGGAGTCAACCAGCATTTTGAAATACATGGACCAGAATCAATACATGCTTGGACAGCCTGTCACTTGCTGGTCGTCCAAGAGATTAATTTGGCTAGGAATGAGCCACCAATGCTCATGAATCTGTCCATAGATCAGTCTAGGTGCATAGTCCAACTTGCTCTTCCTTTCCAGCCTGGATAGGTCCAACCTTATCCATAAACAATAAGCATCAAAGGGTATTTCGCCTGATCCCTTTAAGATGCCATCCGGATACCTTCTTCTTTCACAAAGCTACTCCATGACTTGGGATGCAAGGTTTCACCATGGGAGTGTACGGATTAGGGTTTGATTCGTACACTTTTCGCCCTATTTTTGCACAAACCCAAAACATGTTTATTTGGTCGAGTGACAAGTTTCTGGGTCGACCTCGTCCGTACGGTACGGACGCCCTAACTTTGCACATCAACCAAATGCTCCCAAACCTCTCCCATGCCTTCTTCCTTCATTGGAAACCCTTCATGAACCTTGATATAGTAGTGCATAAACTTCTGGACACTCCTTATGCCTTGACAGAACTCCTAAGAGGTTTTCCCCTAACTTTGCACATAACCTTTATTGATTAGTTTATCACTTCAGGTTTAACACTTTTATCGTAAATCAATCTGGTCTTATTAGAATCAAGAAGAAATTGTCAAATCTCCAAACATGGTAAATTGGAATCACTTCGGTTAAAAGTGGGTTAACTTCTTCATCATAACTCCTATGATATTGTTTCAATCTAAGAGTGATTATCCACTGATATATGAGTCCAAATAAAGCTTTTTAAATATTGATTCATTCTGGCTTGACTAGAATCAAGAAGACATTGTCAAATAACTAAACATGATAAACTAGAATCACTTTGGTTAAAAGTTGGATAACTTCTTCATCATAACTCTTATGATATTAATTCAACTTCAGGGTGATTATCTACTGATTTTTAAGTCCAAATAAAGCTTCTTACATCGTCATTCATTCTAGTTTGATTACAATTAAGAAGAAATTGTCAAATCTCAAAAAAGGGTTTATGATTATCTACTTATTTATGAGTCCAAATACTGATTTTTGAGTCGAAGTCAAGTTTCTTGCATCTTGATTCATTCTGGTTTGATTAGAATCACGAAGAAATTGTCAATTGTCCAAATAAGGTAAAATGGAATCACTCGATTAAAAGTGGAATAACTTCTTCATCATAACTCCTATGAGATTGTTAAAACTTCAGGGTGATTATCCAGTGATTTATGAGTCCAAATCAATCTTCTTACATCGTCATTCATTCTGTTTTGATTACAATTAAGAAAAAAATGCCAAATCTCCGAACGGGGTAAACTTGAATCACTTCGGTTAAAAGTGGGATAACTTCTTCATCATAACTACTATGATATTGATTCAACTTCAGGGTGATTATCCACTGATTCATGAGTCCACATCAAGCTTCTTACATCATCATTCATTCTGGTTTGATGACAATGAAGAATAAAATGTCAAATCTCCAAACATGGTAAACTGGAATCACTTCGGTTAAAATTTGGATAACTTCTGCATCATAACCCCTATGATATTGGTTAAACTTCCAGGTGATTATCCACTGATTTATGAGTCCAAATCAAGCTTGTTACATCTTGATTCATTTTGGTTTGATTATAATCAAGAAGAAATTACCAAATCTCCAAATAGGTAAAAGGGAATCACTTCGGTTAAAAGTGGGATAACTTCTTCATCATAACTCCTATGATATTGATTCAACTTCAGGGTGATTATCCACATATTTATGATTCCAAATCAAGATTCTTGCATCTTTATTCATTCTGGTGTGATTAGAATCAAGAAGAAATTTCTAAATCTCAAAACATGGTAAATTAGAATCACTTCGGCTAAAAGTGGGATAACTTCTTCATCATAAGTCCTATGATATTGATTCAACTTCAAGGTGATTCTCCAGTGATTTATGAGTCTCAGTAAAGCTTATTGCATCTTGATTCATTCTGGTTTGATTAGAAGCAAGAAGAAATTGCCAAATCTCCAAGCATGTAAAAGGGAATCAATTCGGTTAAAAGTGGGTTAACTTCTTCATCATAACTCCTATAATATTGATTCAACTTCAGGGTGATTATCCACTGATTTATGAGTCCAAATAAAGCTTCTTACATCGTCATTCATTCTAGCCTGATTAAAATTAAGAAGAAATTGCCAAATCTCCAAACATGGTAAACTGGATTAACTTCGGTTAAAACTGTGATAACTTCTTAATCATAACTCCTATGATATAGGTTCAATCAATTTCAGGGTGATTATCCACTGATTTATGAGTCTAAATCAAGCTTCTTACATCTTGATTCATATTGGTTTGATTAGAATTAGAATCAGGGTGATTCAACTTCAAGGTAATTCTCCAGTGATTTATGAGTCTCAGTAAAGCTTCTTGCATCTTGATTCAGTTTGGTTTGATTAGAATCAAGAAGAAATTGCCAAGTCTCCAAACATGGTAAACTGGAATCACTTTAGTTAAAAGTGGGATAACTTCTTCATCATAACTCATGTGATATTGATTCAAATTCAGGGTGAATATCCACTGATTTATGAGTCCAAATCAAACTTCTTACATCGTGATTGATTATGGTTTGATTATAATCAAGAAGAAATTGTCAAATCTCCAAACAGAGTAAACTGGAATCGCTTTGGTTAAAAGCGGGATAACTTCTTCATCATAAGTCCTATGATATTGATTCAACTTCAAGGTGATTGTCCAGTGATTTATGAGTCTCAGTCAAGCTTCTTGCATCTTGATTCATTCTGGTTTGATTAGAATCAAGAAAAAATTGTCAAGTCTCCAAACAGGGTAAACTGGAATCACTTTGGTTAAAAGTGGGATAACTTCTTCATCATAACTCTTATGATATTGATTTAACTTAAGGGTGAATATCCACTGATTTATGAGTCCAAATCAAGCTTCTTACATTGTGATTCATTATGGTTTGATTTGAATTAAAAAGAATTGCCAAATCTCCAAACTGGGTAAACTAAAATCACTTCCGTTAAAAGTGGGATAACTTCTTCATCAGAACTCCTATGATATTGGTTCAACTTCAGGGTGATTATCCACTGATTTATGAGTCTATGTAAAGCTTCTTACATATTTATTCATTCTGGTTTGATTAGAATCAAGAAGGAATCACCAAATCTCAAAACAGGGTAAACTGGAATCACTCGGTTAAAAGTGGAATAACTTCTTCATCATAACTCCTATGATATTGATTAAACTTCAGGGTGATTATCCAGTGATTTATGAGTCCAAGTCAAGCTTCTTACATTTTGATTCATTCAGGTTTGATTAGAATCTAGAAGAAATTGCCAAACCTGCAAACAAAGTAAACTGGAATAACTTCGGTTAAAAGTGAAATAACTTCTTCATCATAACTCCTATGATATTGGTTCAACTTCAAGGTGATTATCCAGTGATTTATGAGTCCGAATCAAGCTCCTTAAATCTTTATTCATTCTGGTGTGATTAGAATATAGAAGAAATTTCCAAATCTCAAAACAGGGTAAACTAGAACCACTTCGGCTAAAAGTGGGATAACTTCTTCATCATAAGTCCTACGATATTGATTCAACTTCAAGGTGATTCTCCAGTGATTTATGAGTCTCAGTCAAGATTCTTGCATCTTGATTCATTCTGGTTTGATTATAATCAAGAAGAAATTGCCAAGTCTCCAAACAGGGTAAACTGGAATAACTTCGGTTAAAAGTGGAATAACTTCTTCATCATAACTCCTATGATATTGATTCAACTTCAGGGTGAATATCCACTGATTTATGAGTCCAAATCAAAATTCTTACATCATAATTGATTATGGTTTGATTATAACCAAGAAGAAATTGTGAAATCTCCAAACAGGGTAAACTGGAATCACTTTGGTTAAAAGCGGAATAACTTCTTCATCCTAATTCCTATGATATTGATTAAACTTCAGGGTGTTTATCCACTGATTTTTGAGGCCAAATCAATTGTCTTACATCGTGATTCATTATGGTTTGATTTAGGAAGAAATTGCCAAATCTCCAAACATGATAAACTGGAATCACTTCGGTTAAAAGTTGGATAACTTCTTCATCATAACTCCTATGATATTGATTAAACTTCAGGGTGAATATCCATTGATTTATGAGTCCAAATCAAGTGTCTTACATCGTGATTCATTATGGTTTGATTTAGGAAGAAATTTCCAAATCTCCAAACTGGGTAAACTAAAATCAGTTCGGTTAAAAGTGGGATAACTTCTTCATCATAACTCCTATGGTATTGGTTCAACTTCAGGGTGATTATCCACTGATTTATGAGTCTATTTCAAGCCTCTTACATCTTTATTCATTCTGTTTTGATTAGAATCAAGAAAGAATTGCCAAATCTCCAAACAGGGTAAACTGGAATCACTCGGTTAAAAGTGGAATAACTTCTTCATCATAACTTCTATGATATTGATTAAACTTCAGGGTGATTATCCAGTGATATATAAGTCCAAATCAAGCTCTTACATTTTGATTCATTCAGGTTTGATTAGAATCAAGAAGAAATTGCCAAATCTTCAAACATGGTAAACTGGAATAACTTCTGTTAAAAGTGGGATAACTTCTTCATCATAACTCCTATGATATTGACTAAATTTCAGGGTGATTATCAACTGATTTATGAGTCCAAATCCATATTCTTACATTTTGATTCATTCAGGTTTGATTAGAATCAAGAAGAAATTGTCAAATCTCCAAACAGGGTAAACTGGAATCACTTCGGTTAAAAGTGGGATAACTTCTTCATCATAACTCCTTTGATATTGATTCAACTTCAGGGTGATTATACACTGATTTATGATTCCAAATCAAGCTTCTTAAATCGTCAATCATTCTGGTTTGATTACAATTAAGAAGAAATGGCAAAATCTCCCAACAGTGTAAACTAGAATCACTTCGGTTAAAAGTGGAATAACTTCTTCATCATAACTCCTATGATATTGATTAAACTTCAGGGTAATTATCCAATGATTAAGGAGTAAATATCAAGATTCTTGCATCTTGATTCATTCTGGTTTGATTAGAATCACGAATAAATTGCCAAATCTCGAAACGGGGTAAACTAGAATCACTTCGGCTAAAAGTGGGATAGCTTCTTCATCGTAACTCCTATGGTATTGATTCAACATCAGGGTGAGTATCCACTGTTTTTTTAGTCCAAGTAAATTTTCTTTCATCTTGATTCATTCTGGTTTGATTAGAATCAAGAAGAAATTGTCAAATCTCCAAACAGGGTAAACTGGAATCACTTCGGTTAAAAGTGGGACAACTTCTTCATCATAACTCCTATGATATTGATTCAAATTCAGGGTGATTATCTACTGATTTATGATACCAAATCAAGCTTCTTAAATCGTCATTTATTCTGGTTTGATTACAATTAAGAAGAAATTGCAAAATCTCCAAACAGGGTAAACTTGAATCAATTCGGTTAAAAATGGGATAAATTTTTCATCATAACTCCTATGATATTGATTAAACTTCAGAGTAATTATCCACTGATTTATGAGTCAAAATCAAAATTCTTGCATCTTGATTCATTCTGGTTAGATTAGAATCAATAAGAAATTGTCAAATCTTAAAACATGGTAAACTGGAATCACTTCGGCTAAAATTGGGATAACTTCTTCATCATAACTCCTATGATATTGATTCAACTTCAGGGTGATTATCCACTGATTTTTGAGTCCAAGTCAAGCTTCTTTCATCTTGATTCATTCTGGTTTGATTAGAATCAAAAAGAAATTGCCAAATCTCCAAACAGGGTAAACTGGAATCACTTCGGTTAAAAGTGGGATAACTTCTTCATTATAACTCCTATGATATTTATTCAACTTCAGGGTGATTATCACTTATTTATTAGTCCAAATCAAGATTCTTACTGTTAGAATAACTTAGTTTAGTTTATGTTTTTTGTAGAGAAGATGAAGAACATAAAGAACTAGAGAGAAGATAGAGAAATTGTGAGAGAAGATAGAGAGAAAGAGAACTGGGAATAGATTAATGAGGAATACAATTCCTTGCTTTATTTGGTTCTTAGGATGCTTACGTAAATAGAGAAAACAAGTTGACTAGGAAATGAATAAACTATTGAGCCTGGACAAGGCAGAGAGCAGTCTGGATGTGCAGAGCAGTCTGAGCAAGGCAGAGAAGTCTGAACAAGGCAGATGGCTCGTCCAGCTTAGGTGAAAGTGACTGGTCCTGGTGTCTCTCTCTTCTGATCGAAACCTTAACCACACATGTGACTTCGCTTCTGTCTTGACTCCAACGTTCCCTTTCTCTTGCTAAAGCCTAGACAGATATTTAAATAAGTCTTCCCGGTCAGATTATCCTCTTGTGTGTCGTCTAAGTCAAGTTAGGTCTTAGAAGGTCCAATGTGTACGGACTGTACGGATCAGTTCAATCTTGATCATCCGGAACACTTCTCTTGTCTTGATCTCTTAGCTCTTGCCATTCACTTCTTCATGTCAACACTACATCTTGTTGTCTTGTTTATTGCTTCATGTTCACACTTACATCGTGATTCATTCTGGTTTGATTAGAATTAAGAATAAATTGCCAAATCTCCAAACAGGGTAAACTGAAATCACTTTGGTTAAAAGTGGGATAACTTATTCATCATAACTCCTATGATATTGGTTCAACTACATGGTGATTATCCACTGATTTATGAGTCCAAATCAAGCTTCTTACATCGTGGTTCATTCTGGTTTGATTAGAAACAAGAAGAAATTGTCATATCTCAAAACAGGGTAAACTGGAATTACTTCGGCTAAAAGTGGGATAACTTCTTCATCATAACTCCTACGATATTGATTTAATTTCAGGGTGGTTATCCACAGATTTATGAGTCCAAATAAAGCTTCTTACATCTTGATTCATTCTGGTTTGATTAGAATCAAGAAGAAATTGTAAAATCTCCAAACAGGATAAACTGGAATCACTTCGGTTAAAAGTGGGATAACTTCTTCATTATAACTCCTATGATATTGGTTCAACTTCTGGCTGACTATCCACTGATTTATGAGTTCAAATCAAGCTTCTTAAATCTGGATTCATTCTGGCTTGATTAGAATCAAGAAGAAATTGCCAAATCTCCAAACATGATAAACTGGAATCACTTCGGCTAAAAGTGGGATAACTTCTTTATCATAACTCCTATCATACTGATTCAAGTTGAGGGTGATTATACACTGATTTTTTAGTACAAATCAAGATTCTTGCATCTTTATTCATTGTGGTTTGATTAGAATCAAGAAGAAATAGTCAAATCTCCAAACAGGGTAAACTAGAATCACATTCGGTTAAAAGTGATATAACTTCTTGATCATAAGTCCTATGATATTGATTCAACTTCAGGGTGATTCTCCAGTGATTTATGATTCCAAATAAAGCTTTTTAAATCTTGAATCAATCTGGTCTGATTAGAATCAAGAATAAATTGCCAAATCTCCAAACATGATAAATTGGAGTCACTTCGGTTAAAAGTGGGACAACAACTTCATCATAACTCCTATGATATTGGTTCTACCTCAGGGTGATTATCCACAGATATATGAGTCTAAAAAAGGCTTCTTACATCGTGATTCAATCTGGTTTGATTAGAATCAAAAAGAAATTGTCAAATCTCCAAGCATGGTAAACTGGAATCACTTTGGTTAAAAGTGGGATAACTTCTTCATCATAACTCCTATGATATTGATTCAACTTCAGGGTTATTATCCACTGATTTATGAGTCTAAATCATGCTTCTTACATCGTCATTCATTCTGGTTTGATTATAATTAAGAAGAAATTGCAAAATCTCCAAACATGGTAAACTAGAATCACTTCGGTTAAAAGTGGGATAACTTCTTCATCATAAATCCTATGATATTGATTCAACTTCAGGGTGAATATCCACTGATTTATGATTCCAAACCAATATTTTTTCATCATGATTCATTATGGTTTGATTAGAATCAAGAAGAAATTTCCAAATCTCCAAACATGATAAACTGGAATCACTCGGTTAAAAGTGGAATAACTTTTTCATCATAACTCCTATGACACGGATTAAAATTCAGGGTGATTATCCACTGATTTATGAGTCCAAATCAAGCTTCTTACATCTTGATTCATTCAGGTTTGATTATAATCAAAAAGAAATTGCCAAATCTTCAAACAGGGTAAACTGGAATAACTTCGGTTAACAGTGAGATAACTTCTTCATCATAACTCCTATGATATTCATTCAAATTCAGGGTGAATATCCACTGATTTATGATTCCAAACCAATCTTTTTACATCGTGATTCATTATGGTTTGATTAGAATCAAGAAGAAATTGCCAAATTTCCAAACATGGTAAACTGGAATTACTTCGTTTAATAGTGGGATAACTTCTTTATCATAAGTCCTATGATATTGATTCAAATTAAGGGTGATTCTCCAGTGATTTATGATTCGAATTCAAGCTTCTTATATCGTGAATAAATATGGTCTTACTAGAATCAAGAAGAAATTGCCAAATCTCCAAACAAGTAAATTGGAATCACTTCGTTTAAAAGTGGGATAACTTCTCATCATAACTCCTATGATATTGGTTCAACCTCACGGTGACTATCCACTGATATATGAGTCCAAATAAAGCTTCTTACATCTTGATTCATTTTGGTTTGATTAGAATCAAGAAGAAATTGCTAAATCTCCAAACATGGTAAACTTGAATCACTTCGGCTAAAATTGGGATAACTTCTCCATCATAAATCCTATGATATTGATTCAACGTCAAGGTGATTATCCAATGATTTATGAGTCCAAATCAAGCTTCTTACGTCATCATTCTTTTTGGTTTGATTACAATTAAGAAGATATTGTCAAATCTCAATACAGGGTAAAATGGAATCACGTCGGTTAAAAGTGGGATAACTTCCTCATCATAACTCATATGCTATTGGTTCAACCTCAGGTTGACTATCCACTGGTATATGAGTCAAAATAAAGCTTCTTACATCTTGATTCATTCTGGTTTGATTAGAATCAAGAAGAAATTGTCAAATCTCCAAACAATGTAAATTGGAATCACTTCGGTTAAAAGTGGGATAACTTCTTCATCATAACTCCTATGATATTGATTCAATTTCAGGGTGATTATCCACTGATTTTTGAGTCCAAGTCAAGCTTTTTACATCATCATTCATTCTGGTTTGATTACAATTAAGAAGAAATTGCCAAGTCTCAAAACAGGGTAAAATGGAATCACTTCTGTAAGTTTTATCAAGAACATAGTGAAGAACACTCAGGAAAAAGAGAGAGAGAGAGTAGGTTTGATCCGGAAATGAAATGAGAGAGAGAGAGAGAAGGGTCTGTATTCAAGAGAGAATGGAGAATAAAGACGGTGTTTATTTCCTTGCTTGATTTGGGAACCATACAACATTCATTTATAGACAAAAGGAGACAAGAAGAATAAGATTAATCTATTCTGGTCTGAACCAGAGAAAGAGACATCATCAAGGACTCGTGTAGGTATTCTATTGATCAGATAGCAAGCTGACACCACAGCATCACCCCAAAACCTCTTTGGAACATTGGTGTGGAACATCATGCTCCTGGCCACTTCCATAAGATGGCGATTCTTTCTCACAGCCACACCATTTTGTTGTGGTGTGTATGGGCAACTTGTTTGATGAATGATGCCATGCTTGGATAGATGGTTTTTGAAAGTATGACTTGTGTACTCCCCACCATTTTTTGACCTAAAAAATTTAATCTTGGCATTGAAGTGATTAGTCACATAGCTTTGGAAGTTCATAAAAGCTTCTAACACCCTATTTTTAGATTGGATTAAGGTCAGCCAAGTGTACTTTGATTTTTCATCTATAAAGGTGACAATATACTTGTGGTTTTCCCTAGAGGCACAAGGAGCTGTCAAAACATCTGAATGAACTAAATCAAAGCAGTGCTCATTGATAGTGGTTGATTTAGTAAAAACAGACTTGCAATGTTTGCCAAGAATACAAGCTTCACAGCTATCAGTTTTAAAGGAGAGATTAGACATCATCAATCCTAAAGCACGAGAATGAGGGTGGCTTAATCTAGCATGCCATAATACATTAGAAGCTAAAACAGGAGTGGAACTACAAGCACATGAAAAATCAGAACTAAGTTTGGTGTCTTCAAGCAAATACAATCCTTCCTTGCTCACACCTTTTCCAAGCATCTTACTAGTCTCAATATCCTGAAAATGGACATCATTAGGACTGAAAATCACCTTGCAATTAAGATCAGTAGTAGCCTTTTTAACTGAAAGTAAGTTAGAGGCAAATGTAGGCATATAGAATGCCTTGGACTCCTTTTCAAATAGTTTCAAGTTCCCTATGCCCCTAATAGGTATCCTATCACCATTAGCAATCACTACACTTCCTAGGGAAGGTTCAATATTCTTCTTGACTAGTTTGTCTTGGCGCCTCATCTGAAATGACATTGGACCATAGACCTCTTTCACCAAGGGCGTTCTTGATCAATCTTGAACAGAGAAGGTAGTTTACTCCCTTTAGAGTGACCGGAATCACCACTGACTTGTTTTGCTCCATTTCGAAGTGCTATTGTCCAGTGGGTAAAAGGGTGTTCTTGAGTGAGAATTTGAATTTTGAGTACTGGATTAGAGAAGAAAACAAGTAGAAACAGGCTAGTCTCTCGTTATATATAGTAAACCAAAGAGAAATATGTGAAAAATAGCCAAGAACAGTCAAGATACTCGCAAGAACAAACCTAATATCCACTGGATAAAAGATTGTTCCTTAAGATATACAAGAACTGATCGGATAAAATGAAAGAGAAACGAGTGTAAAGGGTATTTTCGGAAGAAAGAATGAGGTTTAGGAGCTTATAGCTCAGATACCATGTAAGTTTTATCAAGAACAGAGTGAAGAACACTCAAAAACAAGAGAGAGAGAGAGAGTAGTTTTGATCCGGAAATGAAATGAGAGAGAGAGAGAGAGAGAAGGGTTTGTATTCGAGAGAGTATGGAAAATAAAGAAAGAGTTTATTTCCTTGCTTGAGTTGGGAACCATACAACATTCATTTATAGACAAAAGGAGACAAGAAGAATAAGATTATTCTATTATGGTCTGAACCAGAGAAAGGGACAGCTCCTGAACGACTCCCAAGCTTGGACCAGAAATGTGACTTTTATCTTAAACTATTTCCACTTGCCTCTGGTCTCTCTCAACGGTCTGGAGCCTATTTCAAACTTCAAATCTGCTTCTGAGGATGAAGCTTATCGAGTCTCATCAGTCCCTTGCCTTCCAAGTCACTCAAAGTAATTCTATGTTGCTTGGAAGTCAAGGTTGTACGGAATACCATGTGTAACAAGGTTCTTTCTATCTGAGCAACTCTTCTTCTCTTTATCTACTTTCCTTCTTCAGGTCCATAACTTCGGCTAAAAGTGGGATAACTTCTTCATCATAACTCCTATGATATTGATTCAACTACATGGTGATTATCCACTGATTTTTGAGTCCAAGTCAAGCTTCTTTCATCTTGATTCATTCTGGTTTGATTAGAATCAAGAAGAAACTATCAAATCTCCAAACAGGGTAAACTGGAATCACTTCTGTTAAAAGTGGGATAACTTCTTCATAATAACTCCTATGATATTGATTCAACTTCAAGGTGATTATAGACTGATTTATGAGTCCAAATCAAGCTTCTTACATCATCATTCATTCTGGTTTGATTACAATTAAGAAGAAATTGACAAATCTCCAAACATGATAAACTGAAATCACTTCGGTTAAAAGTGGGATAACTTCTTCATCATAACTCCTATTATATTGGTTCAACTTCAGGGTGATTATCCACTGATTTATGAGTCCAAATCAAGATTCTTGCGTCTTGATTCATTATGGTTTGATTTGAATCAAGAATAAATTGCCAAATAGACAAACATGGTAAATTGGAGTCACTTCGGTTAAAAGTGGGATAACTTCTTCATCATAAATCCTATGATATTGATTCAACTTCAGGGTGAATATCCAATTATTTATGAGTCAAACTCAAGATTTTTACATCATGATTCATTCTGGTTTGATTAGAATCAAGAAGAAATTACCAGATCTCCAAACGGAGTAAACTGGAATCACTTCGGTTAAAAGTGAGATAACTTTTTCATCATAACTCTTATGATATTGATTCAACTTCAGGGTGAATATCCACTGATTTATGAGTCCAAATCAAGCTTCTTACATCTTCATTCATTCTGGTTTGATTACAGTTAAGAAGAAATTGCCAAATCTCCAAACAGGGTAAACTGGAATCACTTCGGTTAAAAGTGTGATAACTTCTTCATCATAACTCCTATGATATTGGTTCAACTTCAGGGTGATTATCCACTGATTTATGTTGACATGAAGAAGAAATAAGAATGTCTGAAGAGACAAGAAGATCATCCGAGCAGAGAAAGTGGTCTGTCGGTACTGTAACACACATTCTAACATAACCTATCTTGCAAGGCAAGCAAGGGGGAAGGGATTTCGTGTCTGAGTATTCAAGAGGCTCTGGAATAATTTGAATTGGTCAATGGAGCTGTTGGAATAAGAAGACAAAGGGAAGTCACATGTGAGCTGAAGAATTGGGACCACTTCAGACCTATCCCTTTCTCTGTTGCTGGTTGAGCTGATTTTGCTGTTTCCGATGTATTTGTTTATTATTTTCTCTTGTGTCTGCTTACCTATTGTTTCCCTATTTATGGGTTGTTCCCATAAACACATTAAGCAAGGAAATAGATTTCCTCTCTCTCTCTCTTGTCTTCCCAACGAATTTCTCTCTCTCTCTCTCTCTCTCTCTCTCTCTCTCTCTCTCTCTCTCTCTCTCTCTCTCTCTCTCTCTCTCTCTCTCTCTCTCATGTTCTTGCTGTTCTTCATTTCTCTCAACAAACCAGACACTAAATCACTTTATTCTAACATGGTATCAGAGCAAATAAGCTATTGAGATCTTATTCTCATCATTCTCTTACATTAGTTCCGCAAATATGTTATGTTTCATTCTGATTTTTAATAATTTCTCCTAGAAACACTCTTTTACCCTCTGGATAATAGCTATTCTTGAGCTGTTCTTGAGGTGTTCTTGATAGAAAATTCAAAAATGGAGGTGATTCGAGTTACTCTCAAGGGAGTTAACTATCTCTTGTGGTCTATACTTGTCAAGACTGCTCTTGGAGGAAGAGGTCTCTGGTCACATGTGTGTGATGACAAACCTCCAAAGAAAACCATCGTAGGAGAGGATGGTAAAGAAGTGGTGCTGGCTGATGATAGAAAATGGGATCAGGAGGATCTTCTGGTGGTGCTCATCATTCAGAACAGCCTTGAGGCATCTATCCTGGAAGCTTACTCCTACTGTGAAATTTCCAAGGAATTGTGGGATACACTTCAGAAGGTGTATGGCAACATATCTAATCTAAGCAGGGTATTTGAAGTCAAACAAGCTATCAACAACCTGAAACAAGATGAAGGCGAGTTCAACCAGCATATTGGTAAGTTTAAGAGCTTATGGTCAGAGCTTAACATGCTTAGACCAAGCTCTAGAAATCCTGAATTCATCATAGAAAGACAAGCACAAGATATGGCCTTTAGTCTGCTACTGACTCTAAAGCCTTCTTTTAACCAGCTTATCAAGAATGTTCAGAGAGAAGATAAGCTTCCTATTGTGATGATGTGTGTGCTCTTATCCAGAAAGAACAAGTCACTCACACACTCTTTGAGAAGGAAAAGAAGCTTGCTCACCCAACAAAGAACATTCCAAGTAATAAAGGAAGAGTGGTGTTGTTTCCAGGGTATAAGAAAGATAAGAAACAACATAGAAGAAAGAACCTGAAGCCAAGAGCGATGGATATTAAGTTGGTCAGATGTTTTCTCAAGAAGATTGAGCATCAAACGATTGAAGGGAAACCATGTATTCATATTTCATTAGTGATTCAAATGAAGGAGGAACATGGAAAAGTAAGGATGGGGCGACCAGAATTGATGTTCTAGTGACCAGGATTGACTTGAATGAATTCATCAAGGCTGCCAAGGCCATTATCTCATCCAAGAAGGCTGGTACACATTTTCTTGACTCTAAACCCATCATTATAGATTCAGGAGCTAGTCACCATATGATTAGTGATAGGAATCTGATTAGTGATTTCAAGCCTGCCTTAGGGAATGTGATTATAGCAAATGGAGATAAGGTTAAGATAGAAGGGATAGGGAACCTTAAGCTGTTTGATAGAGAATCATCTGCCTTATATATGCCTCAGTTTACTTCTAACCTGTTATCAGTAAGGAAGGCCACAGTTGATTTGATTTTTCAAGTTGTCTTCAGAGCTGATGATGTTGAGTTTCCAGATCTAAAGACATGGCAGGTGATTGGAAGAGGACACAGCCATGATGAGCTTTATCATCTCCAAAGGACAAAATCATCTCCTTCTATATGCATGGTCAGTACGTCTACTGGGGTTTATGGCAATACATGGCATGCCAGATTGGGACATCCCCATGCTAAAGCTCGAAATCTGATGCTTCCTGGTGTGGTATTTGGAAATGATGGGTGTGAGGCATGTATCTTGGGGAAGCATTGTAGGAAAGTCTTTCCAAGGTCCAGCACAATCTATGAGAAGTGCTTTGACCTTGTTCATTCTGATATGTAGACTTCTCCATGTCTTTCCAGAGAGAATCACAAATATTTTGTGCCTTTCATTGATGAGAGGTCAAAGTACACTTGGGTGACACTGATTCACTCTAAGGATAGAGTACTTGAAGCTTTCAAGAATTTCCAGACCCATGTCGCCAATCATTTCAGTGCCAAACTCAAAATCATTAGGTCAGATAATGGTGGAGAGTACACAAGTCAGGCATTCAAGCAATATCTAGCTCAACATGGGATCATACACCAGACAACCTGTCCTTATACTCCTCAACAAAATGGAGTAGCTGAGAGGAAGAATAGGCATCTGATGGAGGTAGCAAGGTCAATGATGTTTCATATTAATGTCCCAAAAAGATTTTGGAGTGATGCTGTGATGGCTGCTTTTTATCTTATCAACAGGATCCCTACTAAGATACTCAGTGACCTGTCTCAATTTGAGGTACTAAACAACAACAAACCATCATTGTATCAATTGCGTATCTTTGGCTGCCTCTGCTTTGTCTTCACACCAGGGGAACAGAGGAGCAAGTTAGATGCCAGAAGCTCAAAGGCTATGTTCATTGGCTATTCTCCAACACAAAAGGGGTATAAGTGTTATGATCCAGTGACAAGTGTTAGAATAAGTATGTTTAGTGTATGGTTTGTGTGTAGGAGATGAAGAACAAGAAGAACTAGAGAGAAGGTAGAGAGAATTTGAGAGAGAGAATGGAGAGAGAGAGAGAGAGACGAGAATAGGTTAATGAGGAATTGTATTCCTTGCTTCAATTGTTTCTTAGGACACATACATAAATAGAGAAACAAGTTGACTGAGAAATGAATAAACTAATAGGTCTGAGCAAGGCAGAGAGCAGTCTAGACCAGGCAGATGGCTCGTCCAACTTAGGTGAAAGTGACTGGTCCTTCTGTCTCTGTCATATGATCCAAACCTTAACTAAACATGTGATCTTCTTCTGTCTTGACTCCAACGGCTCCCTTTCTCTTGCTGAAGCTTAGACAGATGTTTAAATAAGCCTTTCCCGGTTAGACTCTCCTCTTGTGTGTCGTGTAAGTCAAGTTAGGTCTAAGATGTACGGACTTTACGGATCAGTTCACTCTTGATCATCCGGAATGCTTCTTTTGTCTTGATCTATTAACTCTTGCCATTCACTTCTTCATGTCAACACTGCATCCTCTTGTTATTGCTTCATGTTCACACTCCCCCTCAAGCTTGACTATGGGGAACCAGTCAAGCTTGGATATCATGAAGCATTCCCTCATTAAAACCTTACTTGGAAAAAAACACTAGGGATAAAAACCAAGCAAGGAAATAGAGTAGAATACTTCATGGCAAGAGGATTAGTGACATGTGAGGTCTATGAGTCCAAGTCTAGGATGAATGGACTCACAAACCTTGTTGCTGGCTGCCTTAGTGAATATATCAGCCAGTTGATCTTCACTTCTTGTGTAGCATGGGAGAATGACTTGATGCTCTACTGCTTGCCTGACCTTATGGCAGTCCACCTCTATATGTTTGGTTCTCTCATGGAATACTTAGTTAGATGCAATGTGTATGGCCGCTTGATTATCACAATGTATTGTCATGGGTGTAGTGATCTCTATACCCAAGTCCCTTAGCAGTCCCTTGATCCATATGAGTTCACTAGTTAGCTTTCTCATAGATCGGTATTCAGCCTCAGCACTTGAGCAAGATACCACCTTCTGCTTCTTGCTTTTTCAAGTGATCAAGTTTCCCCCAATGAAGGTGCAATAGCCTGTGGTTGATCTCTTATTAACTCTGTCTCCAGCCCAATCAGCATCACAATATCCTACAAATTCAGTACTCTTGTTGCATGCCATCCACACACCTTGATCAGGAGCCTCTCTTAAGTATCTCAAGATCCTCTCCACCATGTTCCAGTGATGAAATTTGGGGGTTTGCATGTGTTAACTCACTTGGTTCACAGCAAACACACATCTGGACGAGTAATGGTTAGGTAGATTAGTTTTCCAACCATCCTCCTATACTTCTTGACATCTTCAAAGGTTGTATCTTCAAACTCCCCCTCTCGCAGTACCTTGTAGCCTTCTTCCAATGGGGTTTTGGCCTGTCTTCCTCCAAGGTTTCCTGCCTCATTTAAAATGTCAAGTGTGTACTTCCTTTGGGATAAGAAAAGCCCCTCTCTAGATCAGCATATTTCAATCCCAAGGAAGTACTTTAACTTTCCCAAAATCATTAATATCAAATGATGTTTTAAGAAAGGTTTTAGTTGAGATGATACATCCCTTATCACTACCAGTGATGATAATGTCATCTACATTGACAAGAATGACTACAATCCCTTGCTGGCTGGTTAGTGTGAAGAGTGTATGATCAGCTTCATATTTCACAAAGCCTTTTCCATTGAGTGTTGTGCTCAACCTGTGATACTATGCCCTTGGTGATTGCTTCAGGCCATAGACTGCCTTCTTTAACCTTAGAACATTTCCTGGTTTTACAAAACTCTCTAGGCCAGGAGGTGGTCGCATGTACAGTTCATCTTCCAACTCTCCTTGTAGGAATGCATTCTTCACATCCATTTGCCATAGCTCCCATTCCAAGTTAACAGCAATTGAGAGGACAATTCTTATTGTATGTAGTTTAGCCACTGGTGCAACTGTATCAATGTAATCCTCTCCATAAGTTTGAGTGAATCCCCTTGCTACTAGTCTAGTCTTCTTTCTCTCTGGTTTCCCATTGGCTAGATACTTGATAGTGAAGATCCATCTACTTGTCACTGCCTTCTTTCCTTTAGGAAGTTCAGCTTCATACCATGTATCATTTGCTATCTTGGCATCAGTCTCTTTCCCAACTGACTCTCTTCACTCCTCATGTTCCATAGCTTCCTGATATGACCTTGGTATCCATTCTTGATCCAATTCACTGATGAAGGCTTGATGTTCTTCTGGATACTGAGCCAGGGAACATGTTGCACTGATTGGGTGACCTATTGCCTCAGCATTGAAGTATACTCTTGTGTTGATCCAGTTTGATGCAGGGTTCCTGATCCTTGTACTTCTTCTTAGAGGTTGTATCTGATCAGGTTCTGCCTCTGCCTCATTTGTTCCACTTGGATCTTCTGGTTGAGTCACATTCTCTGTATATGATGGCAACTCATTCTGTGTATCATATGGCAACTCGTCTTGATCATGAGCCATTGAGTTCCCTTCAAGGTGTATCGTGTCATTGCCCCCCTCAGGATCAGGATGAGTAGCTGGAACGTTTTCCTCAGCAGGTTCCTCACCATGAGCTGGTTCCTCTTTTGTTCTCCATAGGTTCCTTTGGCAGATTGATCCCAAGGTTTTCTAGAATCACTCTCAGGTTATTGGCTCTATCAGAGGCAGATTGAGATATGTCTTTGAGATCACTCCAACTCTTCTCATCATAATAGGCTCTTGATTCCACAAATCTGACATCCCTGGAAATCAGAACTTTCCTAGTGGCTGGGACATAGCACTTGTATCCTTTCTGAGTTGGTGAGTAGCCAATGAACATAGCCTTTATGCTCTTAGCCTCCAGTTTTTTTCTTAGTTCACCTGGGATCAAAACAAAACAAATACACCCAAACACACACAAGTGATCTATAGATGGCCTAGTTTTGTTGAGTACCTCATAAGATGATTTATCACTGAGGACTTTTCTGGGGATTATGTGGATCAAGTACGAGGCAATGACAACTGCATCTCCCCATAGTCTTTTAGGCACATTCATGTGGAACATCATGCTCATGGCCACCTCCATTAGCTGTCGATTTTTCCTCTCTGCCACACCATTTTGTTGAGGAGTGTAGGGGCAACTAGTTTGATGGATGATGCCTTGTGTGGCAAGGTGTTGCTTAAAGGTTGTGCTGGTGTATTCTCCTCCATTGTCTGACCTAAAAATCTTAATCTTGGCATGAAAGGGATTAGCAACATAACTTTGAAAGTTTTTAAAAGCTTCTAGTACCATGTCCTTTGATTTCAACAATGTTAACCAAGTGTACTTAGATTTTTATCTATAAATGTCACAAAATATCTATGTTGTTCTCTAGATTCACAGGGTGCTGTCCACACATCAGAATGAACTAGATCAAAGCAATTATCATATATCGTCATGGATTTAGGAAACACAGATTTGCAATGTTTTCCTAGAATACAAGCCTCACAATCACTTTTAAAATAAATACTAGGCAACATGATATTCAAGGCACGAAAATGAGGATGTCCTAGTCTAGCATGCCATATTACTTCTTTAGGGAATTCAGAAACAGAGTTTAAAGCACAAGATAAATCAGAAGCTAGCATTGTGTTTCAAGTAAGTACAAGTCCCCCTTGGTTCCACCTTTGCCCAGCAACTTACCAGTCTCAATATCCTGAAAAAAAAAACTCATTAGGAGTGAATGTAACATGACAATTCAAGTCAGTGGTGGCTTTCCACCACAACTATCTCCTTTCCATCTTCTCCTTGGATGGTTTGTTTTGGAGCTTCTCCGGTTGAGACATGGCTCCATAAACCTCTTCCTCCAAGGGTAGTTTTCACCAATCTAGACCATAGAAGGTAGTTTACCCCCTTCAGAGTCACATGAATGGTCGCAAGTTTGGTGTTCTCCATCTTCTTCTGCTATTAACCGCTGGATAATAGGGTGAGCCTTGAAGTAACTCGACCAGAGAATAGAGCAGAGTGCTTTGCAGAAGTAGAGAAAGGTTTCAAGAGCTTTGTGGCTCTGATACCATGTTAGAATAAGTGTTTTTAGTGTCTGGTTTGTTTGTAGGAGATGAAGAACATGAAAAACTAGAGAGAAGGTAGAGAGAATTTGAGAGAGAGAATGGAGAGAGAGAGAGAGAGACGAGAATAGGTTAATGAGGAATTGTATTCCTTGCTTCAATTGTTTCTTAGAACACATACATAAATAGAGAAACAAGTTGAGTGAGAAATGAATAAACTAATAGGTCTGAGCAAGGCAGAGAGCAGTCTGGATCAGGCAGATTGCTTCTACATCCATCATCTTGCTTCATAACCTGGTCTGCTCCTCTTCTTGAATAACCACCAAGAACTCTCAGATCATGTAAGCTTCAACAATTGATTAAACTTTAGGGTGATTATCCACTGATTTTTGAATTCAAATCAAGCTTCTTACGTCTTGATTCTTTCTGGTTCGATTAGAATCAAGAAGAAATTGCCAAATCTCCAAAAAGGGTAAACTGGAATCACTTCGGCTAAAAGTGGGATAACTTCTTCATCATAACTCTTATAATATTGTTTCAACTTCAGGGTGATTATCCACTGATGTTTAAGTCCAAATCAAGCTTGTTGCATCTTGATTCATTCTGGTTGATTAGAATCAAGCAGAAATTGCCAAATCTCCAAACATGGTAAACTGAAATCACTTTGGTTAAAAGTGGGATAACTTATTCATCATAACTCCTATGATATTGGTTCAACTACATGGTGATTATCCGATGATTTATGATTCCAAATAAAGCTTCTTACATCGTGGTTCATTCTGGTTTGATTAGAAACAAGAAGAAATTGCCATATCTCAAAACAGGATAAACTGGAATCACTTCAGCTAAAAGTGGGATAACTTCTTCATCATAACTCCTACGATATTGATTTAATTTCAGGGTGATTATCCACTGATTTATGAGTCCAAATAAAGATTCTTACATCTTGATTCATTCTGGTTTGATTAGAATCAAGAAGAAATTGTAAAATCTCCAAGCAGGATAAACTGGAATCACTTCGGTTAAAAGTGGGATAACTTCTTCATCATAACTCCTATGATATTGGTTCAACTTGTGGCTGACTATCCACTGATTTATCAGTCCAAATCAAGCTTCTTAAATCTGGCTTCATTCTGGCTTGATTAGAATCAAGAAGAAATTGCCAAATCTCCAAACATGATAAACTGGAATCACTTCGGCAAAAAGTGGGATAACTTCTTTATCATAACTCCTATGATATTGATTCAAGTTCAGGGTGATTATACACTGATTTTTTTAGTACAAATCAAGATTCTTGCATATTTATTCATTGTGGTTTGATTAGAATCAAGAATTAAATTGCCAAATCTCCAAACAGGATAAACTGGAATAACTTCGGTTAAAAGTCGAATAAATTTTTCATTGTAACTCCGATGATATAGATTCAAGTTCAGGGTGATTCTCCAGTGATTTATGATTCCAAATCAAGCTTCTTATATCGTGAATCAATATGGTCTGATTAAAATCAAGAAAAAATTGCCAAATCTCCAAACAGGTTAAACTGGAATCACTTCGGTTAAAATTGGGATAACTTCTTCAGCATAACTCCTATGATATTAGTTCAACTTCGTGGTGATTATCCAATGATATATGAGTCCAAATCAAGCTTCTTGCATCTTTATTCATTCTGGTTTGATTAGAATCAAGAAGAAATTACAAAATCTCCTAACAGGGTTAACTAGAATCACTTCGGTTAAAAGTGGGATAACTTCTTCATCATAAGTCCTATGATATAGATTAAAATTGAGGGTGATTCTCCAGTGATTTATGATTCCAAATCAATATTCTTACATCTTGATTCATTCTTGTTTTATTAGAATCAAGAAGAAATTGCCAAATATCCAAGCATGTAAAAGGGAATCAATTCGGTTAAAAGTGGGTTAACTTCTTCATCATAAGTCCTATGATATTGATTCAACTTCAGGGTGATTATCCACTGCTTTATGAGTCCAAATAAATCTTCTTACATCGTCATTAATTTTGGCTTGATTAAAATTAAGAAGAAATTGCGAAATCTCCAAACATGGTAAACTGGATTCACTTCGGTTAAAACTGTGATAACTTCTTAATCATAACTCCTATGATATTGGTTCAATCAATTTCTGGGTGATTATCCACTGATTTATGAGTCTAAATCAAGCTTCTTACATCTTGATTCATACTGGTTTGATTAGAATCAAGAAGAAATTGCCAAATAGCCAAACATGGTAAACTAGAATCACTTCGGTTAAAAGTGGGATAACTTCTTCATCATAAATCCTATGATATTGAGTCAACTTCAGGGTGAATATCCAGTGATTCATGAGCCCAACTGAAGCTTCTTACATCGTGATTCATTCTGGTTTGATTAGAATCAAGAAGAAATTACCAAATCTCCAAACATGGTAAACTGGAATAACTTTGGCTAAAAGTGGGATAACTTCTTCATCATAACTCCTATAATATTGATTCAACTTTAGGGTGATTATCTACTGATTTTTAAGTACAAATCAATCTTATTGCATCTTGATTCATTCTTGTTTGATTAGAATCAAGAAGAAATTTCCAAATCTCCAAACATGGTAAACTGGAATCACTTCGGTTAAAAGTGGGATAACTTCTTCATTATAACTCCGATAATATTGATTCAAATTCAGGGTCTTTCTCCAGTGATTTATGATTCCAAATGAAGATTCTTATATTGTGAATCAATCTGGTTTGATTAAAATCAAGAAGAAATTGCCAAATCTCCAAACGGGTTAAACTGTAATCACTTCGGTTAAAATTGGGATAACTTCTTCATCATAACTCCTATGAAATTGGTTCAACTTCGTGGTGATTATCCAATGGTATATGAGTCCAAATCAAGATTCTTGCATCTTTATTCATTCTGGTTTGATTAGAATCAAGAAAAAATTACAAAATCTCCTAACAGGGTTAACTAGAATCACTTCGGTTAAAAGTGGGATAACTTCTTCATCATAACTCCTATGATATAGATTAAAATTGAGGGTGATTCTCCAGTGATTTATGATTCCAAATCAATATTCTTACAAATTGATTCATTCTGGTTTTATTAGAATCAAGAAGAAATTGCCAAATCTCCAAGCATGTAAAAGGGAATCAATTCGGTTAAAAGTGGTTAACTTCTTCATCATAAGTCCTATGATATTGATTCAACTTCAGGGTGATTATCCACTGCTTTATGAGTCCAAATAAATCTTCTTACATCGTCATTCATTCTGGCTTGATTAAAATTAAGAAGAAATTGCGAAATCTCCAAACATGGTAAACTGGATTCACTTCGGTTAAAACTGTGATAACTTCTTAATCATAACTCCTATGATATTGGTTCAATCAATTTCAGGGTGATTATCCACTGATTTATGAGTTTAAATCAAGCTTCTTACATCTTGATTCATACTGGTTTGATTAGAATCAAGAAGAAATTGCCAAATAGCCAAACATGGTAAACTGGAATCACTTCGGTTAAAAGTGGGATAACTTGTTCATCATAAATCCTATGATATTGAGTCAACTTCAGGGTGAATATCCACTGATTCATGAGCCCAACTGAAGCTTCTTACATCGTGGTTCATTCTGGTTTGATTAGAATCAAGAAGAAATTACCAAATCTCCAAACAGGGTAAACTAGAATAACTTCGGCTAAAAGTGGGATAACTTCTTCATCATAACTCCTATAATATTGATTCAACTTTAGGGTGATTATCCACTGATTTTTAATTACAAATCAATCTTATTGCATCTTGATTCATTCTGGTTTGATTAGAATCAAGAAAAAATTTCCAAATCTCCAAACATGGTAAACTGGAATCACTTCGGTTAAAAGTGGGATAACTTCTTCATTATAACTCCGATAATATTGATTCAAATTCAGGATCTTTCTCCATTGATTTATGATTCCAAATCAAGCTTCTTATATTGTGAATCAATCTGGTTTGATTAAAATCAAGAAGAAATTGCCAAATCTCCAAACAGGTTAAACTGGAATCACTTCGGTTAAAATTGGGATAACTTCTTCATCATAACCCCTATGAAATTGGTTCAACTTCTGGATGATTATCCACTGATTTTTTAGTCCAAATCAAGCTTCTTGCATATTGATTAATTATGGTTTGATTATAATCAAGAAGAAATTGTCAAATCTCAAACATGGTAAACTAGAATCACTTCGGTTAAAAGTGGGATAACTTCTTCATCATAAGTCCTATGATATTGATTCAACTTCAGGTTGATTCACCAGTGATTTATGATTCCAAATCAAGCTTATTAAATCTTGATTCATTCTGGTTTGATTAGAATCTAATATAACCCTAGGATGTTGCTCTGGATCAGATGGGATAGATTCTTGCATAAACGAATCAGAGACTCAAGTTTATCAAGGTTTGTGGATCGATTGGTAACACAAAGAGGTGTGGATGGACTCCTTGATACTTCTAGGAACTAGATCAGATATGACACACCAAACTAGAACCCTTAGATGCCGGATATGACTCACCAGCAAGCTCTTGCACTCGACAAAGAAGAGAGAAAGAGAAGACAAAAGGTTTTGATAAAAGACTGCTTGATTCATAATGAGAGTTTACAGGCGTTTAAATAGAGAAACCAAGGAATATTCCCTTAGGTTTCGAGAATAACATAACATAGAAACTATAGTCTAAAACATAACATAAAGTAAATAGATAGAGTAGTCTTCTTAGGCTTGGACCGACATTAGCAGCTAGGTGATGTGTAAAGCACCTTGTGACCTAGTTAAAAACCTTCTTACGGAAAACCTCTTTGGGACAAAACCATGAGCAAGGAAAAGAGCACACACAAGTACTTGCCTAAGTACTAATTCAGCTAGATGAGGAGATAGCTTGAATGGTGATTAAGGTATCTCGGATCATCAAGCTTTGTCCAAGACCTTCTTCTTGTTTCCATACTAGTCTAAGTAATCCTCTAAATGCTCCATTTAGTTTCTTAGTTCTAGAAAGAGTCATGGGACCTTTTGGAATGGCTAAGGCATCTTCAATAGCTGGTTGGTCCATGGGTGCATTCCTGGTTACACCCTCTCCTTGTTGCACTGGTCCATGATCACATCAGAATCAAGAAGAAATTTCCAAATCTCCAAACATGGTAAACTTGAATCACTATGGTTAAAACTGGGATAATTTCTTCATTATAACTCCAATGATATTGATTCAAGTTCAGGGTAATTCTCCAGTGATTTATGATTCCAAATCAAGCTTCTTATATCGTGAATCAATATGGTCTGATTAATATCAAGAAGAAATTGTCAAATCTCCAAACAGGTTAAACTGGAATCACTTCGGTTAAAATTGGGATAACTTCTTCATCATAACTCCAATGATATTGGTTCAACTTCAGAGTGATTATCCACTGATTTTTTTAGTCCAAATCAAGCTTCTTGCATCTTTATTCATTCTGGTTTGATTAGAATCAAGAAGAAATTGCCAAATTTCCAAACATGGTAAACTGGAATCACTTCGGTTAAAAGTGGGATAACTTCTTCATCATAACTCCGATGATATTGATAAAAGTTCTGGGTGATTCTCCTGTGATTTATGATTCCAAATCAAGCTTCTTGTATCGTGAATCAATCTGGTCTGATTAGAATAAAGAAGAAATTGCCAAATCTCCAAACATGTTAAACTGGAATCACTTCGGTTAAATGTGGGATAACTTCTTCATCGTAAGTCCTATGATATTGATTCAACTTCAGGGTGATTCTCCAGTGATCTATGATTCCAAATCAAGCTTCTTACATTGTCATTCATTCTGGTTTGATTAGAATCAAGAAGCAATTGCCAAATCTCCTAACAGGGTAAACTGGAATCACTTAGGTTAAAACTGGGATAACTTCTTCATCATAACTCCTATGATATTGATTAAACTTCAGGGTGATCATCCACAGATTTTTGAGTCCAAATAAAGATTCTTGCATTTTCATTCAATCTGGTTTGATTAGAATCAAGAAGAAATTGCCAAATCTCCAAACATGATAAACTGGAATCACTTTGGTTAAAAATGGGATAACTTCTTCATCATAACTCCTATGATATTTATTCAACTTCAGGGTGATTATCCACTGATTTATGAGTCCAAATAAAGCTTCTTACATCTTCATTCATTCTTGATTGATTACAATTAAGAAGAAATTACAAAAATCTCCAAACATGGTAAACTGAAATCACTTCGGTTAAAAGTGGGATAAATTCTTCATCATAACTCCTATGATATTGGTTCAACTTCAGGGTGATTATCCACCAATTTATGAGTCTAAATCAAGCTTCATACATCTTGATCCATTCTGGTTTTATTAGAATCAAGAATAAATTGCCAAATCACCAAGCAGGTATAAGGGAATCACTTCGGTTGAAAGTGGGATAACTTCTTCATCATAAGTTTTATGATATTGATTCAACTTCAGGGTGATTATCCACTGATTTATGAGTCCAAATCAACATTCTTACATCGTCATTAATTCTGGTTTGATTACAATTAAGAAGAAATTATCATATCTCCAAACATGGTAAACTGGAATCACTTCGGTTAAAAGTGAGATAATTTCTTCATCATAACTCCTATGATATTGGTTTAACATCAAGGTAATTA
This sequence comes from Moricandia moricandioides, assembly GCA_905132885.1. Classification (NCBI taxonomy): domain Eukaryota; kingdom Viridiplantae; phylum Streptophyta; class Magnoliopsida; order Brassicales; family Brassicaceae; genus Moricandia; species Moricandia moricandioides. Next base: position 66,977 of record CAJHQQ010001285.1, read on the forward strand.
TCCACTGATTTATGAGTTCAAATCAAGCTTCTTACATCTTGATTCATTCTGGTTTGATTATAATGAAGAAGAAATTGCCAAATCTCCACACAGGTAAAAGGGAATCACTTCGGTTAAAAGTGGGATAACTTCTTCATCATAACTCCTATGATATTGATTCAACGTCTGGGTGATTATCCACTGATTTATGTGTCCAAATAAAGATTCTTACATAGTTATTTATTCTGGTTAGATTACAATTAAGAGGAAATTGCCAAATCTCCAAACAGGATAAACTGAAATCACTTCGGTTAAAAGTGGGATAACTTGTTCATAATAACTCCTATGATATTGGTTCAACTTCAGGGTGATTATCCACTGATTTATGTGTCCATATCAAGATTCTTGCATCTTGATTCATTCTGGTTTGATTAGAATCAAGAAGAAATTGCAAAATAGCCAAACATGATAAACTGGAGTCACTTCGGTTAAAAGTGGGATAACTTCATCATCATAAATCCTATGATATTGATTCAACTTCCGAGTGAATATCCACTGATTTATGAGTACAACTCCAGCTTTTTACATAGTGATTCATTCTGGTTTGATTAGAATCAGGAAGAAATTTCCAAATCTCCAAACCGGGTAAACTGGAATCACTTCGGTTAAAAGTAGGATAACTTCTTCATCATAACTCCTATGATATTGATTCAACTTCAGGGTGATTCTCCAGTGCTTTATGATTTTAAATCAATCTTCTTACATCTTGATTCATTCTGGTTTTATTAGAATCAAGAAGAAATTGCCAAATCTCCGAACAGGGTGAACTGGAATCACTTCGGTTAAAAGTGGGATAACTTCTTCATCATAACTCGTATGATATTGATTCAACTTCAGGGTCATTATCCACTTATTTATGAGTCCAAATCAAGCTTCTTACATCGTCATTCATTCAGGTTTGATTACAATTAAGAAGAAATTGTCAAATCTCCAAAAAGGTTAAACTGAAATCACTTCGGTTAAAATTGAGATAACTTCTTCATCATAACTCCTATGATATTGATTCAACTTCAGGGTGATTATCCACTGATTTATGAGTCCAAATCAGGCTTCTTACATCGTTATTCATTATGGTTTGATTACAATTAAGAAGAAATTGCCAAATCTCCAAACAGGGTAAACTGGAATCACTTCGGTTAAAAGTGGGATAACTTCTTCATCATAACTCCTATGATATTGGTTCAACTTCATGTTTATTATCCACTGATTTATGATTCCAAATCAATATTCTTGCATCTTTATTCATTCTGGTTTGATTAGAATCAAGAAGAAATTATCAAATCTCCAAGCAGGTATAAGGGAATCACTTCTGTTAAAAGTGGGATAACTTCTTCATCATAAATCCTATGATATTATTTCAACTTCAGGGTGATTATCCACTGAATTATGAGTCCATATCCAGATTCTTACATCGTCATTCATTCTGGTTTGATTACAATTAAGAAGAAAATGCCAAATCTCCAAACATGGTAAACTGGAATCACTTCGGTTAAAAGTGGGATAACTTCTTCATCAGAAGTCCTATGATATTTGATTCAACTTCAGGGTGATTCTCTAGTGATTTATTATTCCAAATCAAGCTTCTTACTTCTTGATTCATTCTGGTTTTATTATAATCAAGAAGAAATAGTCAAATCTCCAAACAGGGTAAACTGGAATCACTTCGGTTAATAATGGGATAACTTCTTAATCATAACTCCGATGATATTGACTCAAGTTCAGGGTGATTCTACAGTGATTTATGACTCCAAATCAAATTTCTTATATAGTGAATCAATCTGTTCCGATTAGAATCAAAAAGAAATTGCCCAATCTCCAAACAGGTTAAACTGAAATCACTTCAGTTAAAAGTGGGATAACTTCTTCATCATAACTCCTATGATATTGGTTCAATTTCAAGGTGATTATCCACTGATTTATGAGTCCAAATCAAGCTTCTTATATCTTCATTCATTCTGTTTTTATTAAAATTAAGAAGAAATTGCCAAATGTCCAAAAAGGTTAAACTGGAATCACTTCGGTTAAAATTAGGATAACTTCTTCATCATAACTCCTATGATATTGGTTCAACTTCAGGGTAATTATCCACTGATTTTTGTGTCCAAATCTCCAAATAGGATAAACTAGAATCACTTTGGTTAAAAGTGGGATACCTTCTTCATCATAACTAATGATATTGATTCAAGTTCAGGGTGATTCTCCAGTGATTTTTGATTTCAAATCAAGCTTCTTATATCGTGAATCAATCTAGTCTTATTAATATCAAGAAGAAATTGCCAAATCTCCAAACAGGTTAAACTGAAATCACTTCGGTTAAAATTGGGATAACTTCTTCACCATAACTCCAATGATATTGGTTCAACTTCAGGGTGATTATCCATTGATTTTTTAGTCCAAATCAAGCTTCTTGCACCTTTATTCATTATGGTTTGATTTGAATAAAGACGAAATTGCCAAATCTCCAAACATGGTAAACTAGAATCACTTTGGTTAAAAATGGGATAACTTCTTCATCATAACTCCGATGATATTGATTCAAGTTAAGGGTGATTCTGCATTGATTTATGACTCCAAATCAAACTTCTTATATCGTGAATCAATCTGTTCCAATTATAATCAAGAAGAAATTGCCCAATCTCCAAAAAGGTTAAACTGAAATCACTTCAGTTAAAAGTGGGATAACTTCTTCATCATAACTCATATGATATTGGTTCAACTTCAAAGTGATTATCCACTGATTTATGAGTCCAAATCAAGCTTCTTACATCTTCATTCATTTTGTTTTTACTAAAATTAAGAAGAAATTGCCAAATGTCCAAAAAGGTTAAACTGGAATCACTTCGGTTAAAATTGGGATAACTTCTTCATCATAACTCCTATGATACTGGTTCAACTTCAGGGTGATTATCCACTGATTTTTGAGTCCAAATCAAGCTTCTTGCATATTTATTCCTTCTAGTTTGATTAGAATCAAAAAGCAATGGCCAAATCTCCTAACATGGTAAACTGGAATCACTTCGGTTAAAAGTGGGATACCTTCTTCATCATAACTCTAATGATATTGATTCAAGTTCAGGGTGATTCTCCAGTGATTTTTGATTCCAAATCAAGCTTCTTATATCGTGAATCAATCTGGTCTGATTAATATCAAGAAGAAATTGCCAAATCTCCAAACAGGTTAAACTGGAATCACTTCGGTTAAAATTGGGATAACTTCAGGGTGATTATCGAATGATTTTTTAGTCCAAATCAAGCTTCTTGCACCTTGATTCATTCTGGTTTGATTAGAATCAAGAAGAAATTGTCAAATCTCCAAACATGGTAAATTAGAATCACTTCGGTTAAAAGTGGGATAACTTCTTCATCATAACTCCAATGATATTGATTAAAGTTCAGGGTGATTATCCAGTGATTTATGATTCCAAATCAAGCTTTTTACATCTTGATTCATTCTTGTTTGATTAGAATCAAGAAGAAATTGCCAAATCTCTAAAAAGGGTGAACTGGAATTACTTCGGTTAAAATTGGGATAACTTCTTCATCATAACTCCAATGATATTGATTCAAGTTCAGGGTGATTCTACAGTAATTTATGACTCCAAATAAAGCTTCTTATATAGTGAATAAATCTGTTCCGATTAGAATCAAGAAGAAATTTCCAAATCTCCAAACAGGTGAAACTGGAATCACTTCGGATAAAAGTGGGATAACTTCTTCATCATAAGTCCTATGATATTGATTCAACTTCAGGGTGATTCTCCAGTGATTTATGATTCCAAATAAATCTTCTTACATCTTGATTCATTCTTGTTTTATTATAATAAAGAAGAAATAGCCAAATCACCAAACAGGGTAAACTGGAATTACTTCAGTTAAAAGTGGGATAACTTCTTCATCATAACTCCGATGATATTGATTCAATTTCAGGGTGATTCTACAGTGACTTATGACTCAAAATTAATCTTCTTATACCCTGAATCAATCTGTTCCTATTAGAATCAAGAAGAAATTGCCGAATATCCAAACAGGTTAAACTGGAATCCCTTCGGTTAAAAGTGGGATAACTTCTTCATCATAAGTCCTATGATATTGATTCAACTTCAGGGTGATCTCCATTGATTTATGATTCCAAATCAAGCTTCTTAAATCTTGATTCATTCTGGTTTTATTATAATCAAGAAGAAATAGTTAAATCTCCAAACAGGGTAAATTGGAATCACTTCGGTTAAATGTGGGATAATTTCTTCATCATAACTCCTATGATAATTATTCAACTTTAGGGTGATTATCCACTGATTTATGAGTCCAAATCAAGCTTCTTTCATCGTCATTCATTCTGGTTTGATTACAATTAAGAAGAAATTGCGTAATCTCCAAATAAGGTAAACTGGAATCATATCGGTTAAAAGTATGATAACATCTTCATCATAACTCCTATGATATTGGTTCAACTCGAACTTGATTATCCACTGATTTATGATTCCAAATCAATCTTCTTGCATCTTGATTCATTCTGGTTTGATTAGAATCAAGAAGAGATTGCGAAATCTCAAAACATGGTAAATTGGAATCACTTCGGCTAAAAGTGGGATAACTTCTTCATCATAATTTCTATGATATTGATTCAACTTCAAGGTGATTATCCACTGATTTTTGAGTCAAAGTCAAGATTCTTGCATCTTGATTCATTCTGGTTTGATTAGAATCAAATTTTTTTTGCCAAATCTCCAAATGGGGTAAACTGGAATCACTTCGGTTAAAAGTGAGATAACTTCTTCATCATAACTCCTATGATATTGATTCAACTTCAGTGTGATTATCCACTTATTTTTGAGTCCAAATCAAGCTTCTTACATCTTGAGTCATTCTGGTCTTATTAGAATCAAGATGAAATTGCCAAATCTCCAAACAGGGTGAACTGGAATCACTTCGGTTAAAAGTGGGATAACTTCTTCATCATAACTCCGATGATATTGATTCAAGTTCAGGGTCATTATCCAGTGATTTATGATTCCAAATAAAGCTTCTTATATCATGAGTCAATCTTTTCTGATTAGAATCAAGAAGAAATTGCCAAATCTCCAAACATGTTAAACTGGAATCACTTCGGTTAAAAGTGGGATAACTGCTTCATCATAAGTCCTATAATATTGATTCAACTTCAGGGTGATTCTCCAGTGATTTATGATTCCAAATCAAGCTTCTTACATCTTGATTCATTCTGGTTTGAATAGAATCAAGAAAAAATTGCCAAATCTCCAAACAGGGTGAACTGGAATCACTTCGGTTAAAAATGGGATAACTTCTTCATCATAACTCCTATGATATTGATTCAACTTCAGGCTGATTATCCACTTATTTATGAGTCCAAATCAAGCTTCTTACATCGTCATTCATTCAGGTTTGATTACAATTAAGAAGAAATTGTCCAATCTCCAAAAAGGTTAAACTGGAATCACTTCGGTTAAAATTGAGATAACTTCTTCATCATAACTCCTATGATATTGATTCAACTTCAGGGTGATTATCCACTGATTTATGAGTCCAAATCAGGCTTCTTACATCTTCATTCATTCTGGTTTGATTACAATTAAGAAGAAATTGCCAAATCTCCAAACATGGTAAATTGGAATCACTTCGGCTAAAAGTGGGATAACTTCTTCATCATAATTCCTATGATATTAATTCAACTTCAGGGTGATTATCCACTGATTTTTGAGTCCAAGTCAAGATTCTTGCATCTTGATTCATTATGTTTTGATTAGAATCAAGAAGAAATTGCCAAATCTCCAAACGGGTATATTGGAATCATTTCGGTTAAAAGTGGGATAACTTCTTCATCATAACTCCTACGATATTGATTCAACTTCAGGGTGATTATCCACTGATTTATGAGTCCAAATCAAGATTCTTACATCGTCATTCATTCCCGATTGATTACAATCAAGAATAAATTGCCAAATCTCCAAACATGATAAACTGGAATCACTTCGGTTAAAAGTGAGATAACTTCTTCATCATAAATTCTATGATATTGGTTCAACTTTACGGTGATTATCCAATGATTAATGTGTCCAAATCAAGCTTCTTACATCTTGATTCATTGTGGTTTTATTATAATCAAGAAGAAATTTCCAAATCTCCAAACAGGTAAAAGGGAATCACTTCGGTTAAAAGTGGGATAACTTCTTCGTCATAACTCCTATGATATTGATTCAACATCAGGGGGATTATCCACTGATTTATGAGTTCAAATAAAGCTTCTTACATCGTCATTCATTCTGGTTTGATTACAATTAAGAAAAAATTTCCAAATCTCCAGACAAGGTAAACTGGAATCACTTCGGTTAAAAGTGGGATAACATCTTCATCATAACTCCTATGATATTGGTTCAACTTCAGGGTGATTATCCACTGATTTATGATTCCAAATCAAGCTTCTTGCATCTTGATTCATTCTTTTTTGATTAGAATCAAGAAGAAATTGCCAAATCTCGAAGCAGGTAAAAGGGAATCACTTCGGTTAAAAGTGGGATAACTTCTTCATCATAACTCCTATGATATTGATTCAACTTCAGGGTGATTCTCCAGTGATTTATGATTTCAAATCAATCTTCTTACATCTTGAGTCATTCTGGTTTTATTAGAATCAAGAAGAAATTGCCAAATCTCCAAACAGGGTGAACTGGAATCACTTCGGTTAAAAGTGGGATAACTTCTTCATCATAACTCCTATGATATTGGTTCAACTTCAGGGTGATTATCCACTGATTTATGATTCCAAATCAAGCTTCTTGCATCTTGATTCATTCTTTTTTGATTAGAATCAAGAAGAAATTGCCAAATCTCGAAGCAGGTAAAAGGGAATCACTTCGGTTAAAAGTGGGATAACTTCTTCATCATAACTCCTATGATATTGATTCAACTTCAGGGTGATTCTCCAGTGATTTATGATTTCAAATCAATCTTCTTACATCTTGAGTCATTCTGGTTTTATTAGAATCAAGAAGAAATTGCCAAATCTCCAAACAGGGTGAACTGGAATCACTTCGGTTAGAAGTGGGATAACTTCTTCATCATAACTCCGATGATATTGATTCAAGTTCAGGGTGATTATCCAGTGATTTATGATTCCAAATAAAGCTTCTTATATCATGAGTCAATCTTTTCTGATTAGAATCAAGAAAAAATTGCCAAATCTCCAAACATGTTAAACTGGAATCACTTCGGTTAAAAATGGGATAACTTCTTCATCATAACTCCTATGATATTGATTCAACTTCAGGCTGATTATCCACTTATTTATGAGTCCAAATCAAGCTTCTTACATCGTCATTCATTCAGGTTTGATTACAATTAAGAAGAAATTGTCAAATCTCCAAAAAGGTTAAACTGGAATCACTTCGGTTAAAATTGAGATAGCATCTTCATCATAACTCCTATGATATTGATTCAACTTCAGAGTGATTATCCACTGATTTATGAGTCCAAATCATGCTTCTTACATCGTCATTCATTCTGGTTTGATTGCAATTAAGAAGAAATTGCCAAATCTCCAAACATGGTAAATTGGAATCACTTCGGCTAAAAGTGGGATAACTTCTTCATCATAATTCCTATGATATTAATTCAACTTCAGGGTGATTATCCACTGACTTTTGAGTCCAATTCAAGATTCTTGCATCTTGATTCATTCTGTTTTGATTAGAATCAAGAAGAAATTGTCAAATCTCCAAACGGGGTAAATTGGAATCATTTCGGTTAAAAGTGGGATAACTTCTTCATCATAACTCCTACGATATTGATTCAACTTCAGGGTGATTATCCACTGATTTATGAGTCTAAATCAAGATTCTTACATCGTCATTCATTCTGGTTTGATTACAATCAAGAATAAATTGCCAAATCTCCAAACATGATAAACTGGAATCACTTCGGTTAAAAGTGAGATAACTTCTTCATCATAAATTCTATGATATTGGTTCAACTTTATGGTGATTATCCAATGATTAATGTGTCCAAATCAAGCTTCTTACATCTTGATTCATTGTGGTTTTATTATAATCAAGAAGAAATTTCCAAATCTCCAAACAGGTAAAAGGGAATCACTTCGGTTAAAAGTGGGATAACTTCTTCGTCATAACTCCTATGATATTGATTCAACATCAGGGGGATTATCCACTGATTTATGAGTTCAAATAAATCTTCTTACACCGTCATTCATTCTGGTTTGATTACAATTAAAAAAAAATTTCCAAATCTCCAGACAAGGTAAACTGGAATCACTTCGGTTAAAAGTGAGATAACTTCTTCATCATAAATTCTATGATATTGGTTCAACTTTATGGTGATTATCCAATGATTAATGTGTCCAAATCAAGCTTCTTACATCTTGATTCATTGTGGTTTTATTATAATCAAGAAGAAATTTCCAAATCTCCAAACAGGTAAAAGGGAATCACTTCGGTTAAAAGTAGGACAACTTCTTCATCATAACTCCTATGATATTGATTCAACTTCAGGGTGATTCTCCAGTGATTTATGATTTCAAATCAATCTTCTTACATCTTGATTCATTCTGGTTTTATTAGAATCAAGAAGAAATTGCCAAATCTCCAAACAGGGTGAACTGGAATCACTTCGGTTAAAAGTGGGATAACTTCTTCATCATAACTCCTATGATATTGATTCAACTTCAGGGTGATTATCCCCTGATTTATGAGTCCAAATCAAGATTCTTACATCGTCATTCATTGTGTTTTGATTACAATCAAGAATAAATTGCCAAATCTCCAAACAGGTAAAAGAGAATCACTTCGGTTAAAAGTTGGATAACTTCTTCATCATAACTCCGATGATATTGATTCAACTTCAGTGTGATTATCCACTGATTTATGATTCCAAATCAAGATTCTTACATCGTCATTCATTCTGGTTTGATTAAAATTAAGAAGAAATTGCCAAATCTCCAAACAGGGTAAACTAGAATCACTTCGGTTAAAAGTGGGATAACTTCTTCATCATAACTCCTATGATATTGATTCAACTTCAGGGTGATTATCCACTGATTTATGAGTCCAAATCAAGCTTCTTACATCGTCATTCATTCTTGTTTGATTACAATTAAGAAGAAATTACAAAATCTCCAAACAGGATAAACTGGAATCACTTCTGTTAAAAGTGGGATAACTTCTTCATCATAACTCTTATGATATTAGTTCAAATTCTCAATGATTATCCACATTTTTATGATTCCAAATAAGTCTTCTTGCATCTTGATTCATTCTGGTTTGATTAGAATCAAGAAGAAATTTCCAAATCTCCAAGCAGGTAAAAGGGAATTACTTCGGTTAAAAGTGGGAAAACTTCTTCATCATAACTCCGATGATATTGATTCAACTTCAGGGTGATTATCCACTGATTTATGATTCCAAATCAAGATTCTTACATCGTCATTCATTCTGGTTTGATTACAATTAAGAAGAAATTGCCAAATCTCCAAACAGTGTAAACTGGAATCACTTCGGTTAAAAGTGGGATAACTTCTTCATCATAACTCATATGATATTCATTCAACGGCATGGTGATTATCCACAGATTTATGAGTCCAAATCAAGCTTCTCACATCGTCATTCATTCAGGTTTGATTACAATTAAGAAGAAATTGCAAAATCTCCAAAAAGGTTAAACTGGAATCACTTCGGTTAAAATTGAGATAACTTCTTCATCATAACTCCTATGATATTGATTCAACTTCAAGGTGATTATCCACTGATTTATGAGTCCAAATCAGGCTTCTTACATCGTCATTCATTCTGCTTTGATTACAATTAAGAAGAAATTGCCAAATCTCCAAACAGGGTAAATTGGAATCACTTCGGCTAAAAGTGGGATAACTTCTTCATCATAATTCCTATGATATTAATTCAACTTCAAGGTGATTATCCACTGATGTTTGAGTCCAAGTCAAGATTCTTGCATCTTGATTCATTCTGTTTTGATTAGAATCAAGAAGAAATTGCCAAATCTCCAAACGGGGTAAATTGGAATCATTTCGGTTAAAAGTGGGATAACTTCTTCATCATAACTCCTACGATATTGATTCAACTTCAGGGTGATTATCCACTGATTTATGAGTCCAAATCAAGATTCTTACATCGTCATTCATTCTGGTTTGATTACAATCAAGAATAAATTGCCAAATCTCCATACATAGTAAACTAGAATCACTTCGGTTAAAAGTGAGATAACTTCTTCATCATAAATCCTATGATATTGGTTCAACTTTAGGGTGATTATCCAATTATTAATGTGTCCAAATCAAGCTTTTTACATCTTGATTCATTGTGGTTTTATTATAATCAAGAAGAAATTGTCAAATCTCCAAACAGGTAAAAGGGAATCACTTCGGTTAAAAGTGGGATAACTTCTTCATCATAACTCCTATGATATTGATTCAACATCAGGGGGATTATCCACTGATTTATGAGTTCAAATAAAGCTTCTTACATCGTCATTCATTCTGGTTTGATTACAATTAAGAAAAAATTGCCAAATCTCTAGACAGGGTAAACTGGAATCACTTCGGTTAAAAGTGGGATAACATCTTCATCATAACTCCTATGATATTGGTTCAACTTCAGGGTGATTATCCACTGATTTATGATTCCAAATCAAGCTTCTTGCATCTTGATTCATTCTTTTTTTTATTAGAATCAAGAAGAAATTTCCAAATCTCCAAGCAGGTAAAAGGGAATCACTTCGGTTAAAAGTGGGATAACTTCTTCATCATAACTCCTATGATATTGATTCAACTTCACGGTGATTATCCACTGATTTATGAGTCCAAATCAAGCTTCTTACATCTTCATTCATTCTTGTTTAATTACAATTAAGAAGAAACGGCCAAATCTCCAAACATGATAAACTGGAATCACTTCATGGTGATTATCCACTGATTTATGAGTCCAAGTCAAGATTCTTGCATCTTGATTCATTATGGTTTGATTAGAATCAAGAAGAAATTGCCAAATCTAAAAACAGGATAAACTGGAATCACTTCGGTTAAAAGTGGGATAACTTCTTCATCATAACTCATATGATATTGATTCAACGGCAGGGTAATTATCCACAGATTTATGAGTCCAAATCAAGCTTCTTACATCGTCATTCATTCAGGTTTGATTACAATTAAGAAGAAATTGCCAAATCTCCAAAAAGGTTAAACTGGAATCACTTCGGTTAAAATTGAGATAACTTCTTCATCATAACTCCTATGATATTGATTCAACTTCAGGGTGATTATCCACTGATTTATGAGTCCAAATCAGGCTTCTTACATCGTCATTCATTCTGGTTTGATTACAATTAAGAAGAAATTGCCAAATCTCCAAACAGGGTAAATTGGAATCACTTCGGCTAAAAGTGGGATAACTTCTTCATCATAATTCCTATGATATTAATTCAACTTCAGGGTGATTATCCACTGATTTTTGAGTCCAAGTAAAGATTCTTGAATCTTGATTCATTCTGTTTAGATTAGAATCATGAAGAAATTGCCAAATCTCCAAACGGGGTAAATTGGAATCACTTCGGTTAAAAGTGGGATAACTTCTTCATCATAACTCCGAGGATATTGATTCATGTTCAGGGTGATTATCCAGTGATTTATGATTCCAAATCAAGCTTCTTATATCGTGAGTCAATCTTTTCTGATTAGAATCAAGAAGAAATTGCCAAATATCCAAACATGTTAAACTGGAATCACTTCGGTTAAAAGTGGGATAACTGCTTCATCATAAGTCCTATGATATTGATTCAACTTCAGGGTGATTCTCCAGTGATTTATGATTCCAAATCAAGCTTCTTACATCTTGATTCATTCTGGTTTGATTAGAATCAAGAAGAAATTGTCAAGTCTCAAAACAGGGTGAACTGGAATCACTTCGGTTAAAAGTGGGATAACTTCTTCATCATAACTCCTATGATATTGATTCAACTTCAAGGTGATTATCCACTGATTTATGAGTCCAAATCATGCTGCTTACATCTTCATTCATTCTGGTTTGATTACAATTAAGATGAAATTGCCAAATCTCGAAACATGGTAAATTGGAATAACTTCGGCTAAAAGTGGGATAACTTCTTCATCACAATTCCTATGATATTAATTCAACTTCAGGGTGATTATCCACTGATTTTTGAGTCCAAGTCAAGATTCTTGCATCTTGATTCATTCTGTTTTGATTAGAATCAAGAAGAAATTGCCAAATCTCCAAACGGAGTAAATTGGAATCACTTCGGTTAAAAGTTGGAAAACTTCTTCATCATAACTCCTACGATATTGATTCAACTTCAGGGTGATTATCCACTGATTTATGAGTCCAAATCAAGATTCTTACATCGTCATTCATTCTGGTTTGATTACAATCAAGAATAAATTGCCAAATCTCCAAACATGGTAAACTGGAATCACTTCGGTTAAAAGTGAGATAACTTCTTCATCATAAATCCTTTGATATTGGTCCAACTTTAAAGTGATTATCCAATGATAAATGTGTCCAAATCAAGCTTCTTACATCTTGATTCGTTGTTGTTTATTATAATCAAGAAGAAATTTCCAAATCTCTAAACAGGTAAAAGGGAATCACTTCGGTTAAAAGTGGGATAAATTCTTCATCATAACTCCTATGATATTGGTTCAACATCAGGGGGATTATCCACTGATTTATGAGTTCAAATAAATCTTCTTACATCGTCATTCATTCTGGTTTGATTACAATTAAGAAAAAATTGCCAAATCTCGAGACAGGGTAAACTGGAATCACTTCGGTTAAAAGTGGGATAACATCTTCATCATAACTCCTATGATATTGGTTCAAGTTCAGGGTGATTATCCACTGATTTATGATTCCAAATCAAGCTTCTTGCATCCTGATTCATTCTTTTTTTATTAGAATCAAGAAAAAATTGCCAAATCTCCAAGCAGGTAAAAGGGAATCACTTCGGTTAAAAGTGGGATAACTTCTTCATCATAACTCCTATGATATTGATTCAACTTCAGGGTGATTCTCCAGTGATTTATGATTTCAAATCAATCTTCTTACATCTTGAGTCATTCTGGTTTTATTATAATCAAGAAGAAATTGTCAAATCTCCAAACAGGGTGAACTGGAATCACTTCGGTTAAAAGTGGGATAACTTCTTCATCATAACTCCTATGATATTGATTCAACTTCAGGGTGATTATTAACTGATTTGTGAGTCCAAATCAGGCTTCTTACATCGTCATTCATTCTGGTTTGATTATAATTAAGAAGAAATTGCCAAATCTCCAAACAGGGTAAACTGGAATCACTTCGGTTAAAAGTGGGATAACTTCTTCATCATAACTCCTATGATATTGATTCAACGTCAGGGTGATTATCCACTGACTTATGAGTCCAAATGAAGCTTCTTACATCTTGATTCATTCTGGTTTGATTATAATCAAGAATAAATTGCCAAATCTCCAAACAGGTAAAAGAGAATCACTTCGGTTAAAAGTTGGATAACTTCTTCATCATAACTCCGATGATATTGATTCAACTTCAGGGTGATTATCCACTGATTTATGATTCCAAATCAAGATTCTTACATCGTCATTCATTCTGGTTTTATTACAATTAAGAAGAAATTGCCAAATCTCCAAACAGGGTAAACTGGAATCACTTCGGTTAAAAGTGGGATAACTTCTTCATCATAAATCCTATGATATTTGTTCAACTTTATGGTCATTATCCACTGATTTATGAGTCAAAATGAAGCTTCTTACATCCTGATTCATTCTGGTTTGATTATAATCAAGAAGAAATTGCCAAATCTCCAAATAGGGTAAACTGGAATCACTTCGGTTAAAAGTGGGATAACTTCTTCATCATAAATCCTATGATATTTTTTCAACTTTATGGTCATTATCCACTGATTTATGAGTCCAAATCAAGCTTCTTACATCGTCATTCATTCTTGTTTGATTAAAATTAAGAAGAAATTGTCAAATCTCCAAATATGATAAACTGGAAACACTTCAATTAAAAGTGGGATAACTTCTCCATTATAACTCTTATGTTATTAGTTCAACTTCTGGGTGATTATCCACATTTTTATGATTCCAAATAAAGCTTCTTGCATCTTGATTCATTCTGGTTTGATTAGAATCAAGAAGAAATTGCCAAATCTCCAAGCAGGTAAAAGGGAATCACTTCAGTTAAAAGTGGGATAACTTCTTCATCATAACTCCTATGATATTGATTCAACTTCAGGGTGATTATCCACTGATTTATGAGTCCAAATCAAGCTTCTAACATCTTCATTCATTCTTGTTTGATTACAATTAAGAAGAAATTGCTAAATCTCCAAACAAGATAAATTGGAATCACTTCAGGGTAATTATCCACTGATTTCTGAGTCCAAGTCAAGATTCTTGCATCTTGATTCATTCTGGTTTGATTAGAATCAAGAAAAAATTGCCAAATCTCAAAACAGGATAAACTGGAATCACTTCGGTTAAAAGTGGGATAACTTCTTCATCATAACTCCTATGATATTGATTCAACTTCAGGGTGATTCTCCAGTGATTTATGATTTCAAATCAATCTTCTTACATCTTGAGTCATTCTGGTCTTATTAGAATCAAGAAGAAATTGCCAAATCTCCAAACAGGGTGAACTGGAATCACTTCGGTTAAAAGTGGGATAACTTTTTCATCATAACTCCGATGATATTGATTCAAGTTCAGGGTGATTATCCAGTGATTTATGATTCCAAATCAAGCGTCTTATATCGTGAGTCAATCATTTCTGATTAGAATCAAGAAGAAATTGCCAAATCTCCAAACATGTTAAACTGGAATCACTTCGGTTAAAAGTGGGATAACTGCTTCATCATAAGTCCTATGATATTGATTCAACTTCAGGGTGATTCTCCAGTGATTTATGATTCCAAATCAAGCTTCTTACATCTTGATTCATTCTGGTTTGATTAGAATGAAGAAGAAATTGCCAAATCTCCAAACAGGGTGAACTGGAATCACTTCGGTTAAAAGTGGGATAACTTCTTCATCATAACTCCTATGATATTGATTCAACTTCAGGCTGATTATCCACTTATTTATGAGTCCAAATCAAGCTTCTTACATCGTCATTCATTCAGGTTTGATTACAATTAAGAAGAAATTGCCAAATCTCCAAAAAGGTTAAACTGGAATCACTTCGGTTAAAATTGAGATAACTTCTTCATCATAACTCCTATGATATTGATTCAACTTCAGGGTGATTATCCACTGATTTATGAGTCCAAATCAGGCTTCTTACATCGTCATTAATTCTGGTTTGATTACAATTAAGAAGAAATTGCCAAATCTCCAAACATGGTAAATTGGAATCACTTCGGCTAAAAGTGGGATAACTTCTTCATCATAATTCCTATGATATTAATTCAACTTCAGGGTGATTATCCACTGATTTTTGAGTCCAAGTCAAGATTCTTGCATCATGATTCAATATTTTTTGATTAGAATCAAGAAGAAATTACCAAATCTCCAAACGGGGTAAATTGGAATCATTTCGGTTAAAAGTGGGATAACTTCTTCATCATAACTCCTACGATATTGATTCAACTTCAGGGTGATTATCCACTGATTTATGAGTCCAAATCAAGATTCTTACATTGTCATTCATTCTGGTTTGATTACAATCAAGAATAAATTGCCAAATCTCCAAACATTGTAAACTGGAATCACTTCGGTTAAAAGTGAGATAACTTCTTCATCATAAATTCTATGATATTGGTTCAACTTTACGGTGATCAAGAAGAAATTGCCAAATCTCCAAACGGGGTAAATTGGAATCATTTCGGTTAAAAGTGGGATAACTTCTTCATCTTAACTCCGATGATATTGATTCAACTTCAGGGTGATTATCCACTGATTTATGATTCCAAATCAAGATTCTTACATCGTCATTCATTCTGGTTTGATTACAATTAAGAAGAAATTGCCAATTCTCCAAACAGGGTAAACTAGAATCAGTTCGGCTAAAAGTGGGATAACTTCTTCATCATAATTCCTATGATATTAATTCAACTTCAGGGTGATTATCCACTGATGTTTGAGTCCAAGTCAAGATTCTTGCATCTTGATTCATTCTGTTTTGATTAGAATCAAGAAGAAATTGCCAAATCTCCAAACGGGGTAAATTGGAATCAATTCGGTTAAAAGTGGGATAACTTCTTCATCATAACTCCTACGATATTGATTCAACTTCAGGGTGATTATCCACTGATTTATGAGTTTAAATCAAGATTCTTACATCGTCATTCATTCTGGTTTGATTAAAATCAAGAATAAATTGCCAAATCTCCAAACATAGTAAACTGGAATCACTTCGGTTAAAAGTGAGATAACTTCTTCATCATAAATCCTATGATATTGGTTCAACTTTATGGTGATTATCCAATTATTAATGTGTCCAAATCAAGCTTTTTACATCTTGATTCATTGTGGTTTTATTATAATCAAGAAGAACTTGTCAAATCTCCAAACAGGTAAAAGGGAATCACTTCGGTTAAAAGTGGGATAACTTCTTCATCATAACTCCTATGATATTGATTCAACATCAGGGGGATTATCCACTGATTTATGAGTTCAAATAAAGCTTCTTACATCGTCATTCATTCTGGTTTGATTACAATTAAGAAAAAATTGCCAAATCTCTAGACAGGGTAAACTAGAATCACTTCGGTTAAAAGTGGGATAACATCTTCATCATAACTCCTATGATATTGATTCAACTTCAGGGTGATTATCCACTGATTTATGATTCCAAATAAATATTCTTACATCTTGATTCATTCTATTTTGATTAGAATCAAGAAGAAATTGCCAAATCGCCAAACAGGGTAAACTGGAATAACTTTGGCTAAAAGTGAGATAACATCATCATAACTCCTATGATATTGATTCAACTTGAGGGTGAATATCCACTGATTTATGAGTCCGAATCAAGCTTCTTGAATCTTGATTCATTCCGGTTTGATTAGAATCAAGAAGAAATTGCTAAATCTCCAAACATGATAAACTGAAATCACTTTGGTTAAAAGTGGGATAACTTCTTCATCATAACTCCTATGATATTGGTTCAACTTCAGGGTGATTATCTACTGATTTATGAGTCCAAATAAAGCTTCTTACATCTTGATTCATTCTGGTTTGATTAGAATCAAGAAGAAATTGCCAAATCTACAAACAGGTAAAAGAGAATCACTTCGGTTAAAAGTGGGATAACTTCTTCATCATAACTCCTATGATATTGATTCAACTTCAGGGTGATTCTCCAGTGATTTATGATTTCAAATCAATCTTCTTACATCTTGAGTCATTCTGGTCTTATTAGAATCAAGAAGAAATTGCCAAATCTCCAAACAGGGTGAACTGGAATCACTTCGGTTAAAAGTGGGATAACTTCTTCATCATAACTCCGATGATATTGATTCAAGTTCAGGGTGATTATCCAGTGACTTATGATTCCAAATCAAGCTTCTTATATCGTGAGTCAATCTTTTCTGATTAGAATCAAGAAGAAATTGCCAAATCTCCAAACATGTTAAACTGGAATCACTTCGGTTAAAAGTGGGATAACTGCTTCATCATAAGTCCTATGATATTGATTCAACTTCAGGGTGATTCTCCAGTGATTTATGATTCCAAATCAAGCTTCTTACATCTTGATTCATTCTGGTTTGATTAGAATGAAGAAGAAATTGCCAAATCTCCAAACAGGGTGAACTGGAATCACTTCGGTTAAAAGTGGGATAACTTCTTCATCATAACTCCTATGATATTGATTCAACTTCAGGGTGATTCTCCAGTGATTTATGATTCCAAATCAAGCTTCTTACATCTTGATTCATTCTGGTTTTATTAGAATCAAGAAGAAATTGCCAAATCTCCAAACAGGGTGAACTGGAATCACTTCGGTTAAAAGTGGGATAACTTCTTCATCATAACTCCTATGATATTGATTCAACTTCAGGGTGATTATCCACTGATTTATGAGTCCAAATCAGGCTTCTTACATCGTCAGTCATTCTGGTTTGATTACAATTAAGAAGAAATTGTCAAATCTCCAAACAAGATAAACTGGAATCACTTCGGTTAAAAGTGGGATAACTTCTTCATCATAACTCCTATGATATTGATTCAACGTCACGGTGATTATCCACTGATTTATGATTGCAAATGAAGCTTCTTACATCTTGATTCATTCTGGTTTGATTATAATCAAGAAGAAATTGCCAAATCTCCAAACGGGGTAAATTGGAATCATTTCGATTAAAAGTGGGATAACTTCTTCATCATAACTCCGATGATATTGATTCAACTTCAGGGTGATTATCCACTGATTTATGATTCCAAATCAAGATTCTTACATCGTCATTCATTCTGGTTTGATTACAATTAAAAAGAAATTGCCAATTCTCCAAACAGGGTAAACTGGAATCACTTCGGTTAAAAGTGGGATAACTTCTTCATCATAACTCCTATGATATTGATTCAACGTAAGGGTGATTATCCACTGACTTATGAGTCCAAATGAAGCTTCTTACATCTTGATTCATTCTGGTTTGATTATAATCAAGAAGAAATTGCCAAATCTCCAAACAGGTAAAAGAGAATCACTTCGGTTAAAAGTTGGATAACTTCTTCATCATAACTCTGATGATATTGATTCAACTTCAGGGTGATTATCCACTGATTTATGATTCCAAATAAAGCTTCTTACATCGTCATTCATTCTGGTTTGATTACAATTAAGAAAAAATTGCCAAATCTCCAGACATGATAAACTGAAATCACTTCGGTTAAAAGTGGGATAACATCTTCATCATAACTCCTACGATATTGATTCAACTTCAGGGTCATTATCCACTGATTTATGAGTCCAAATCAAGCTTCTTACATCTTCATTCATTCTTGTTTGATTACAATTAAGAAGAAATTACCAAATCTCCAAACATGATAAACTGGAATCACTTCAGGGTGATTATCCACTGATTTATGATTCAAAATCAAGCTTCTTGCATCTTGATTCATTCTTTTTTTATTAGAATCAAGAAGAAATTGTCAAATCTCCAAGCATGTTAAAGGGAATCACTTCGGTTAAAAGTGGGATAACTTCTTCATCATAACTCCTACGATATTGATTCAACTTCAGGGTGATTATCCACTGATTTATGAGTCCAAATAAAGCTTCTTACATCGTCATTCATTCTTGTTTGATTACAATTAAGAAGAAATTACAAAATCTCCAAACAGGATAAACTGGAATCACTTCTGTTAAAAGTGGGATAACTTCTTCATCATATCTCTTATGATATTAGTTCAAATTTTGGGTGATTATCCACATTTTTATGATTCCAAATAAATCTTCTTGCATCTTGATTCATTCTGGTATGATTAGAATCAAGAAGAAATTGTCAAATCTCCAAGCAGGTAAAAGGGAATTACTTCGATTAAAAGTGGGAAAACTTCTTCATCATAACTCCTATGATATTGATTCAACTTCAGGATGATTATCCACTGATTTATGAGTCCAAATCAAGCTTCTTACATCTTCATTCATTCTTGTTTGATTACAATTAAGAAGAAATTGCCAAATCTCCAAACAGGATAAACTGGAATCACTTCAGGGTGATTATCCCTTGGTTTATGAGTCCAAGTCAAGATTCTTGCATCTTGATTCATTCTGGTTTGATTAGAATCAAGAAGAAATTGTCAAATCTCAAAACATGATAAACTGGAATCACTTCGGTTAAAAGTGGGATAACTTCTTCATCATAACTCATATGATATTGATTCAACGCCAGGGTGATTATCCACAGATTTATGAGTCCAAATGAAGCTTTTTACATCTTGATTCATTCTGGTTTGATTATAATCAAGAAGAAATTGCCAAATCTCCAAACATGGTAAACTGGAATCACTTCGGTTAAAAGTGGGATAACTTCTTCATCATAACTCCTATGATATTGGTTCAACTTCAGGGTGATTATCCACTGATTTTTTAGTCCAAATCAAACTTCTTGCATCTTGATTCATTCTGGTTTGATTAGAATTAAGAAGAAATTGCCAAATCTCCAAACATGGTAAACTGGAATCACTTCGGTTAAAAGTGGGATAACTTCTTCATCATAACTCCGATGATATTGATTCAAGTTCAGGGTGATTATCCAGTGATTTACGATTCCAAATCAAGCTTCTTATATCGTTAGTCAATATTTTCTGATTAGAATCAAGAAGATATTGCCAAATCTTCAAACATGTTAAACTGGAATCACTTCGGTTAAAAGTGGGATAACTGCTTCATCATAAGTCCTATGATATTGATTCAACTTCAGGGTGATTCTCTAGTGATTTATGATTCTAAATCAAGCTTCTTACATCTTGATTCATTCTTGTTTGATTAGAATCAAGAACAAATTGCCAAATCTCCAAACAGGGTCAACTAGAATCACTTCGGTTAAAAGTGGGATAACTTCTTCATCATAACTCCTATGATATTGATTCAACTTCAGGGTGATTATCCACTTATTTATGAGTCCAAAACAAGCTTCTTACATCGTCATTCATTCAGGTTTGATTACAATTAAGAAGAAATTGCCAAATCTCCAAAAAGGTTAAATTGGAATGACTTCGGTTAAAATTGAGTAATAACTTCTTCACCATAACTCCTATGATATTGATTCAACTTCAGGGTGATTATCCACTGATTTATGAGTCCAAATCAGGCTTTTTACGTCGTCATTCATTCTGGTTTGATTACAATTAAGAAGAAATTGCCAAATCTCCAAACAGGGTAAATTGGAATCACTTCGGTTAAAAGTGAGATAACTTCTTTATCATAACTCCTATGATATTGGTTCAACTTCAGGTTGATTATCCACTGATTTATGATTCTAAATCAATATTCTTGCATCTTTATTCATTCTGGTTTGATTAGAATCAAGAAGAAATTATCAAATCTCTAAATATGATAAACTAGAATCATTTCGGTTAAAAGTGGGATAACTTCTTCATCATAACTCCTATGATATTGGTTTAACTTGAGGCTGATTATCCACTGATTTATGATTCCAAATCAATCTTATTACATCTTTATTCATTCTGGTTTGATTAGAATCAAGAAGAAATTGCAAAATCTCAAAACAGGGAAACTGGAATCACTTCGTCTAAAAGTGGGATAACTTCTTCATCATAATTCCTATGATATTGATTCAACTTAAGAGTGATTATCCACTGATTTTTGAGTCCAAGTCAAGATTCTTGCATCTTGATTCATTCTGGTTTGATAAACTGGAATCACTTCGGTTAAAAGTGGGATAACTTATTCATCATAAATCCTATATGATATTGATTCAACTTCAGGGTGATTATCTACTGATTTATGAGTCCAAATCAAGCTTATTACATCGTCATTCATTCTGGTTTGATTACAATTAAGAAGAAATTATCAATTCTCCAAACATGGTGAACTAGAATAACTTCTTCATCATAACCTATATGATATTTGCTCAACATCAGGGTGATTATCCACTGATTTATGAGTCCAAATCAAGCTTCTTATATCTTGATTCATTCTTGTTTTATTAGAATTAAGAAGAAATTGCCAAATATCCAAGCAGGTAAAAGGGAATCACTTCGGTTAAAAGTGGGATAACTTCTTCATCATAACTCCTATGATATTGATACAACTTCAGGGTGATTATCCACTGATTTATGATTCCAAATAAAGCTTCTTGCATCTTGATTCATTCTGGTTTGCTTAGATTCAAGAAGAAATTGCCAAATCTCAAAACAGGGTTAACTGGAATCACATCGGCTAAAAGTGGGATACCTTCTTCATCATAATACCTATGATATTGATTCAACTTCAAGGTGATTATCCACTGAACTGAGTCCAAGTCAAGATTCTTGCATCTTTTTTCATTCTGGTTTGATTAGAATTAAGAAGAAATTGCCAAATCTCCAAAAGGGGTAACCTGGAATCACTTCGGTTAAAAGTGGGATAACTTTTTCATCATAACTCCTATGATATTGATTCAACTTCAGGGTCATTATCCACTGATTTACAAGCCTAAATCAAAATTCTTACATCGTCATTCATTCTGGTTTGATTACAATTAAGAAGAAATTACCAAATCTCCAAACATGGTAAACTGGAATCACTTCAGTTAAAAGTGGGATAACTTCTTCATCATAACTCCTATGATTTTGGTTCAACTTCAGGGTGAGTATCCACTGATTTATGAGTCCAAATCAAGCTTCTTACATTTTGATATATTCTGGTTTTATTAGAATCAAGAAGAAATTGTCAAATCTACAAGCAGGTAAAAGGGAATTACTTCGGTTAAAAGTGGGATAACATCTTCATCATAACTCCTATGATATTGATTCAACTTCAGGGTGATTATCACTTGATTTATGAGTCCAAATAAAGCTTCTTATATCTTCATTCACTATACTTTGATTACAATTAAGAAGAAATTGCAAAATCTTTAAACAGGGTAAACTGGAATCACTTCGGTTAAAAGTGAGATAACTTCTTCATAATAACTCCTATGATATTGGTTCAACTTCAGGGTGATTATCCACTTATTTATGATTCCAAATCAATATTATTCCATCCTGATTCATTCTGTTTTTATTAGAATCAAAAAGATATTACCAAATCTCCAAGCAGGTAAAAGGGAATCACTTCGGTTAAAAGTGGGATAACTTCTTCATCATAACTCCTATGATATTGATTCAACTTCATGGTGATTATCTTCTGATTTATGAGTCCAAATCCAGCTTCTTAGATAGTCATTCATTCTGGTTTGATTACAATTAAGAAGAATTTGCCAAATCTCCAAACAGGATAAACTGGAATCACTTCGGTTAAAAGTGGGATAACATCTTCATCATAACTCCTATGATATTGGTTCAAATTCAGGGTGATTATCCACTGATATATGATTATAAATCAAGCTTTTTGCATCTTGATTCATTCTGGTTTGATTAGAATCAAGAAGAAATTGCCAAATCTCAAAACATGGTAAACTGGAATGACTTCGGCTAAAAGTGGGATAACTTCTTCATCATAATTCCTATGATATTGATTCAACTTAAGGGTGATTATCCACTGATTTTTGAGTCGAAGTCAAGATTCTTGCATCTTGATTAATTCTGGTTTGATTACAATCAAAAAGAAATTGCCAAATCTCCTAAAGGGGTAAACTGGAATCACTTCGGTTAAAAGTGGGATAACTTCTTCATCATAACTCCTATGATATTGGTTTAACTTCAGGGTGATTATCCATAGATTTATGATTCCAAATTAAGATTCTTGCATCTTGATTCATTCTGGTTTGATTAGAATCAAGAAGAAATTACCAAATCTCGAAACAGGGTAAATTGGAATTACTTCGGTTAAAAGGGGGATAACTTCTTCATCATAAATCCTATGATATTGGTTCAACTTTAGGGTGATTATCCACTGTATTATGAGTCCAAATAAAGCTTCTTACATCTTGATTCATTGTGGTTTTATTATAATCAAGAATAAATTACCAAATCTCCGAACATTTAAAAGGGAATCACTTCGGTTAAAACTGGGATAACTTCTTCATCACAACTCCTATGATATTGATTCAACGTCAGGGGGATTATCCACTGATTTATGATTCCAAATAAAGATTCTTGGATCTTTATTCATTATGGTTTGTTTAGAATCAAGAAAAAATTGCCAAATCTCAAAACAGGATAAACTGGAATCACTTCGGTTAAAAGTGGGATAACTTCTTCATTATAAATCCTATGATATTGGTTCAACTTTAGGGTGATTATCCACTGTATTATGAGTCCAAATCAAGATTCTTACATCGTCATTCATTCTGGTTTGATTACAATTAAGAAGAAATTGCCAAATCTCCAAACATGGTAAACTGGAATCACTTCGGTTAAAAGTGGGATAACTTCTTCATCGTAACTTCTATGATATTGGTTCAACTTCATGGTGATTATACACTGATTTATGAGTCCAAATCAAGCTTCTTACATCGTCATTCATTCATTTTTGATTACAATTAAGAAGAAATTACCAAATCTCCGAACGGGGTAAACTTGAATCACTTCGGTTAAAAGTGGGATAACTTCTTCCTCATAACTCTTATGATATTGATTCAACTTCAGGGTGATCATACACTGATTTATGATTCCAAATAAAGCTTTTTACATCGCCATTCATTCTGGTTTGATTACAATTAAGAAGAAGTTGCCAAATCTACAAACAGTGTAAACTGGAATCACTTCGGTTATAAGTGGGATAACTTCTTCATCATAACTCCTATAATATTGGTTCAACTTCAGGGTGATTATCCACTGATTTATGATTCCAAATCAAGATTCTTGCATCCTGATTCATTCTGGTTTGATTAGAATCAAGAAGAAATTGCCAAATCTCAAAACAGGGTAAACTGGAATTACTTCGGTTAAAAGTGGGATAACTTCTTGATTCATTCTGGTTTGATTATAATCAAGAAGAAATTACCAAATCTCCAAAAAGGTAAAAGGGAAGCACTTCAGTTAAAAGTGGGATAACTTCTTCATCATAAGTCCTATGATATTGGTTCAACTTCAGGGTGATTATCCAGTGATCTATGATTCCAAATCTAGCTTCTTGCATCTTTATTCATTCTGGTTTGATTAGAATCAAGAAGAAATTGTCAAATCTCCAAACAGGTAAAAGGGAATCACTTCGGTTAAAAGTAGGATAACTTCTTCATCATAAGTCCTATGATATTGATTCAACGTCAGGCTGATTATCCACTGATTAATGAGTCCAAATCAAGCTTCTTACATCTTCATTCATTCTGGTTTGATTACAATTAAGAAGAAATTGCAAAATCTCCAAACAGGGTAAACTAGAATCACTTCGGTTAAAAGTGGGATAACTTCTTCATCATAAATCCTATGCTATTGGTTCAACTTCAGGGTGATTATCAACTTATTTTTGAGTCCAAGTCAAGATTTTTGCATCTTGATTCATTCTAGTTTGATTAGAATAAAAAAAATATTGCCAAATCTCCAAACAGGGTAAACTAGAATCACTTCGGTTAAAAGTGGGATAACTTCTTCATCAAAAATCCTACGATATTGGTTCAACTTCAGGGTGATTATCCACTGATTTATGAGTCCAAATCAAGTTTCTTACATCTTGTTTCATTCTTTTTTTATTAGAATCAAGAAGAAATTACCAAATCTCCAAACATGGTTAAATGGAATCACTTTGGTTAAAAGTGGGATTACTTCTTCATCATAACTCCTATGATATTGATTCAACTTCAGGGTGATTATCCACTTATTTATAAGTCTAAATCAAGATTCTTACATCGTCATTCTTTCTGGTTTGATTACAATAAAGAAGAATTTGCAATATCTCCAAATAGGATACTGGAATCACTTCGGTTAAAAATGGGATAACTTCTTCATCAAAACTCCAATGATATTGATTCAACTACATGGTGATTATGACCTGATTTATGAGTCTAAATCAAGCTTCTTACATCGTGGTTCATTCTGATGTGTAAAGAATTAAGAAAAAATTGCCAAATCTCCAAACAGGGTAAACTCAAATCACTTCGGTTAAAAGTGGGATAACTTCTTCATCTTAACTCCTATGATATTAGTTTAATTTTAGGGTGATTATCCACTGACTTTTGAGTCCAAATGAACATTCTTACATCTTGATTCATTCTGGTTTGACTAGAATCAAGAAGAAATTGCCATATCTCAAAACATGGTAAACTTGAATCACTTCGGCTAAAAGTGGGATAACTTCTTCATCATAACTCCTATGATATTAATTCAACTTCAGGGTGATTATCCACTGATTTATGAGTCCAAATCAAGCTTCTTACATCATCATTCTTTCTGGTTTGATTACAATTAAGAAGAATTTACCAAATCTCCAAACATGGTAATCTGGAATCACTTCGGTTAAAAGTGGGAATAACTTCTTCATCATAACTCCTATGACATTGGTTCAACTTCAGGGTGATTATCCACTGATTTATGAGTCCAAATCAACATTCTTACATATTGATTCATTCTGGTTTGACTAGAATCCAAAAGAAATTGCCATATCTCAAAACAGGGTAAACTGGAATAACTTCGGTTGAAAGTGAGATAACTTCTTCATCATACGTCCTATGATATTGATTCAACTTCAGGGTGATTATCCACTGATTTATGAGTCCAAATAAAGCTTTCTAAATATTTTTTCATTCTGGTTTGATTAGAATCAAGAAGAAATTGCCAAATCTCCAAACATGGTAAACTGGAATCACTTCGGCTAAAAGTGCGATAACTTTTTCATCATAACTCCTACGATATTGATTCATCTTCAGGGTGATTATCCACTGATTTATGAGTCGAAATCAAGCTTCTTGAATCTTGATTCATTCCGGTTTGATTAGAATCAAGAAGAAATTGCTAAAACTCTAAACAGAGTAAAGTGGAATCATTTTGGTTAAAAGTGGGATAACTTCTTCATCATAACTCCTATGATATTGGTTCAACTACATGGTGATTATCCACTGATTTATGAGTCTAAATCAGCTTCTTTACATCGTGGTTCATTCTGGTATGATTAGAATCCAAGAAGAAATTGTCAAATCTCAAACATGGATAAACTGGAATCACTTCGGTTAAAAGTGGGATAACTTCTTCATCATAACTCCTATGATATTGGTTTCAACTTCCAAGGGTGATTATCCACTGATTTATGAGTCCAAATCAAGCTTCTTACATTCTTGATTTCATTCTGTTTGATTAGAATCAAGAAGAAATTTCCAAATCTCCAAACAGGTAAACTGGAATCACTTCGGCTAAAAGTGGATAACTTCTTCATCATAATCCTATGATATTGATTCAACTTCAGGGTGATTATCCACTGATTTTTGAGTCCAAGTCAATATTCTTGCATCTTGATTCATTCTGGTTTGATTAGAATCAAGAAAAAATTGCCAATTCTCCAAACAGGGTAAACTCAGAGCACTTCGGTTAAAAATGGGATAACTTCTTCATCATAACTCCTATGATATTAGTTCAATTTCAGGGTGATTATCCACTGATTTTTGAGTCAAAATCAACATTCTTACATCTTTATTCATTCTGGTTTGACTAGAATCAAGAAGAAATTGCCATATCTCAAAACAGGGTAAACTTGAATCACTTCGGCTAAAAGTGGGATAACTTCTTCATCATAA
The DNA here is from genome assembly GCA_905132885.1 of Moricandia moricandioides. Classification (NCBI taxonomy): domain Eukaryota; kingdom Viridiplantae; phylum Streptophyta; class Magnoliopsida; order Brassicales; family Brassicaceae; genus Moricandia; species Moricandia moricandioides. Next base: position 94,358 of record CAJHQQ010001285.1, read on the forward strand.
CTCCTATGATATTGATTCAAATTCAGGGTGATTATCCACTGATTTTTGAGTCCAAATAAAACTCCTTACATCTTTATTCATTCTGTTTTGATTAGAATCAAGAAGAAATTGTCAAATCTCCAACAGGGTAAACTGGAATGACTTCGGTTAAAAGTGGGATAACTTCTTCATCATAACTCCTATGATAATGGTTCAACTTCAGGGTGATTATCCACTGATTTATAAGTCCAAGTCAAGCTTTTTCTATCTCGATTCATTATGGTTTGATTAGAATCAAAAAGAAATTGTCAAATCTCCAAATAGGATAAACTGAAATCACTTTGGTTAAAAATTGGATAACTTCTTCATCATAACTCCTATGATATTTATTCAACTTCAGAGTGAATATCCACTTATTTGTGAGTCCAAATCAAGCTTCTTAAACCATTATCCATTATCTTTTGATTAGAATCAAGAAGAAATTGTCAAATCTCCAAACAGGGTAAACTGAAAGCACTTCGGTTAAAAGTGGGATAACTTCTTCATCATAACTCCTATGATATTGATTCAACAACATGGTAATTATGCACTGATTTATGAGTCCAAATTAAGATTCTTACATCGTGGTTCATTCTGGTTTGTTAGGAATAAAGAAGAAATTATCAAATCTCCAAACAGGGTAACTCAAATCACTTCTGCTAAAAGTGGGATAACGTCTTTATCATAACTCCTATGATATTGATTCAACTTCAGGGTGATTATCCACTGATATATAAGTCCAAAAAATCTTCTTAAATCTTGACTCATTCTGGTTTGAGTAGAATCAAGAAAAAATTGCTAAATCTCCTAACATGGTAAACTGCAATCACTTCGGTTAAAAGTGGGATAACTTCTTCATCATAACTCCGATGATATTGATTCAACGTCAGGGTCATTATCCACTGACTTATTAGTCAAAATTAATCTTCTTACCTCGTGATTCATTCTGGTTTGATTAGAATTAAGAAGAAATTGACAAATCTCCAAACAGGGTAAACTAGAATCCCTTCGGTTAAAAGTGGGATAACTTCTTGATAATAACTCTTTTGATATTGATTCAAATTCATGGTGATTATCCACTGATTTATGATTACAAATCAAGCTTCTTACATTGTGATTCAGTCTGGTTTGATTAGAATTAAGAAGAAATTGCCAAATCTCCAAACATGGTAAACTGAAATCACTTCTTCATCATAATTCCAATGATATTGATTCAACTACATGGTGATTATGAACTGATTTATGAGTCTAAACCAAGCTTCTTACATCATGGTTCATTCTGGCTTGTTAAGAATCAAGAAGAAATTGCCATATCTCAAATCAGGGTAAACTGGAATCACTTCAGCTAAAAGTGCGATAACTTTTTCATCTTAACTCCTACGATATTGATTCAACTTCAGGGTGATTATAGACTGATTTATGAGTCCAAATCAAGATTTTTGCATATTGATTCATTCCGGTTTGATTAGAATCAAGAAGAAATCGCTAAATCTCCAAACAGGGTAAAGTTGAATCATTTTGGTTAAAAGTGGGATAACTTCTTCATCATAACTCCTATGATATTGATTCAAATACATAGTGATTATCCACTGATTTATGAGTCTAAATCAAGCTTCTTACATCGTGTTTCATTCTGTTTTTATTAGAATCAAGAAGAAACTGCCAAATCTCGAAACAGGATAAACTGGAATCACTTCTATTAAAAGTGGGATAACTTCTTCATCATAACTCCGATGATATTAGTTCAACTCCAGGGTGATTATCCACTGATTTATGAGTCCAAATCAAGCTTCTTACATCTTGATTCAATCTGGTTTGATTAGAATCAAGAAGAAATTGCCAAATCTCCAAACAGGGTAAATTGGAATCACTTTGGCTAAAGGTGCGATAACTTATTCATCATAACTCCTATGATATTGTTTCAACTTCAGGGTGATTATCCACTGATTTTTGAGTCCAAGTCAAGATTCTTGCATCTTGATTCATTCTGGTTTGATTAGAATCAAGAAAAAAATATCAAATCTCCAAACAGGGTAAACTGAAATCAGTTCTGTTAAAAGTGGGATAACTTCTTCATCATAACTCCTATGATATTAGTTCAATTTTAGGGTGATTATCCACTGATTTATGAGTCAAAATCAACATTCTTACATCTTTATTCATTCTGGTTTGACTAGAATCAAGAAGAAATTGCCATATCTCAAAACAGGGTAAACTGGAATCACTTCGGCTAAAACTGGGATAACTTCTTCATCATAACTCCTACGATATTGATTCAACTTCAGGGTGATTATCCACTGATTTATGAGTCCAAATAAAGCTTCTTACATCTTGATTCATTCTGGTTTGATTAGAATCAAGAAGAAATTGCCAAATCTCCAAACATGGTAAACTGGAATCACTTTGGCTAAAAGTGAAATAACTTCTTCATCATAATCCTATGATATTGATTCAACTTTAGGGAGATTATCCACTGATTTATGAGTCCAAATCAAGTTTCTTAAATCTTAATTCATTCTGGTTTGATTAGAATCAAGAAGAAATTGCCAAATCTCCAAGCAAGTAAAAGGGAATCACTTCGGTTAAAAGTGGGATAACTTCTTCATCATAACTCCTATGATATTGATTCAACTTCAGGGTGATTATCCACTGATTTATGATTCCAAATCAAGCTTCTTACATCTTGATTCATTTTAGTTTAATTAGAATCAAGAAGAAATTGTCAAATCTCCAAACAGGGTAAACTGGAATCACTTTGGCTAAAAGTGAGAAAACTTCATCATAACTCCTATGATACTGATTCAACTTGAGGGTGAATATCCACTGATTTATGAGTTAAAATCAAGCTTGTTGAATCTTGATTCATTCCGGTTTGATTAGAATCAAGAAGAAATTGCTAAATCTCCAAAAAGGGTAAACTGAAATCACTTTGGTTAAAAGTGGGATAACTTATTCATCATAACTCCTATGATATTGGTTCAACTACATGGTGATTATCCACTGATTTATGAGTCCAAATCAAGCTTCTTACATCGTGGTTCATTCTGTTTTGATTAAAAACAAGAAGAAATTGTCATATCTAAAAACAGGGTAAACTGGAATCACTTCGGCTAAAAGTGGGATAACTTCTTCATCATAACTCCTACGATATTGATTCAACTTCAGGGTGATTATCCACTGGTTTATGAGTCCAAATAAAGCTTCTTACATCTTCATTCATTCTGGTTTGATTAGAATCAAGAAGAAATTACCAAATCTCCAAACAGAGTAAACTGAAATCACTTTGGCTAAAATTGTGATAACTTCTTCATCATAACTCCTATGATATTGATTCAACTTCAGGGTGATTATCCACTGATTTATGAGTCCAAATAAAGCTTCTTACATCTTGATTCATTCTGTTTTGATTAGAATTAAGAAGAAATTGCCAAATCTCCAAACAGGGTAAACTGGAATCACTTCGGTTAAAAGTGGGATAACTTCTTTATCATAACTCCTCTGATATTGGTTCAACTTCATGGGGATTATCTACTGATTTATGAGTCCAAATAAAGCTTCTTACATTTTGATTCATTCTGGTTTGATTATAATCAAGAACAAATTGTCAAATCTCCAAACATGGTAAACTGGAATAACTTCGGCTACAAGTGAAATAACTTCTTCATCATAACTCCTATGATATTGATTCAACTTCAGGGTGATTATCCACTGATTTATGATTCCAAATAAATATTCTTACATCTTGATTCATTCTATTTTGATTAGAATCAAGAAGAAATTGCCAAATCGCCAAACAGGGTAAACTGGAATAACTTTGGCTAAAAGTGAGATAACATCATCATAACTCCTATGATATTGATTCAACTTGAGGGTGAATATCCACTGATTTATGAGTCCGAATCAAGCTTCTTGAATCTTGATTCATTCCGGTTTGATTAGAATCAAGAAGAAATTGCTAAATCTCCAAACATGATAAACTGAAATCACTTTGGTTAAAAGTGGGATAACTTCTTCATCATAACTCCTATGATATTGGTTCAACTACATGGTGATTATCCACTGATTTATGAGTCCAAATCAAGCTTCTTACATCGTGGTTCATTCTGGTTTGATTAGTAACAAGAAGAAATTGCCATATCTCAAAACAGGGTAAACTGGAATCACTTCGGCTAAAAGTGGGATAACTTCTTCATCATAACTCCTACGATATTGATTCAACTTCAGGGTGATTATCCACTGATTTATGAGTCCAAATAAAGCTTCTTACATCTTGATTCATTCTGTTTTGATTAGAATTATGAAGAAATTGCCAAATTTCCAAACAGTATAAACTGGAATCACTTCGGTTAAAAGTGGGAAAACTTCTTTATCATAACTCCTCTGATATTGGTTCAACTTCATGGTGATTATCTACTGATTTATGAGTCCAAATAAAGCATCTTACATTTTGATTCGTTCTGGTTTGATTATAAGCAAGAAAAATTGTCAAATCTCCAAACAGGGTAAACTGGAATAACTTTGGCTAAAAGTGAGATAACATCATCATAACTCCTATGATATTGATTCAACTTGAGGGTGAATATCCACTGATTTATGAGTCCGAATCAAGCTTCTTGAATCTTGATTCATTCCGGTTTGATTAGAATCAAGAAGAAATTGCTAAATCTCCAAACAGGGTAAACTGAAATCACTTTGGTTAAAAGTGGGATAACTTCTTAATCATAACTCCTATGATATTGGTTCAACTACATGGTGATTATTCCACTGATTATGAGTCCAAATCAAGCGTCTTACATCTTGGTTCATTCTGGTTTGATTAGAATTAAGAAAAAATTGCCAAATCTCCAAACAGGGTAAACTGGAATCACTTTGGCTAAAAGTGAGAAAACTTCATCATAACTCCTATGATACTGATTCAACTTGGGGGTGAATATCCACTGATTTATGAGTTAAAATCAAGCTTGTTGAATCTTGATTCATTCCGGTTTGATTAGAATCAAGAAGAAATTGCTAAATCTCCAAAAAGGGTAAACTGAAATCACTTTGGTTAAAAGTGGGATACCTTCTTCATCATAACTCCTATGATATTGGTTAACCTACATGGTGATTATCCACTGATTTATGAGTCCAAATCAAGCTTCTTACATCGTGGTTCATTCTGGTTTGATTAGTAACAAGAAGAAATTGCCATATCTCAAAACAGGGTAAACTGGAATCACTTCGGCTAAAAGTGGGATAACTTCTTCATCATAACTCCTACGATATTGATTCAACTTCAGGGTGATTATCCACTGATTTATGAGTCCAAATAAAGCTTCTTACATCTTGATTCATTCTGGTTTGATTAGAATCAAGAAGAAATTGCCAAATCTCCAAACAGAGTAAACTGGAATCACTTTGGCTAAAAGTGAGAAAACTTCTTCATCATAACTCCTATGATATTGATTCAAATTCAGCGTGATTATCCACTTATTTATGAGTCCAAATAAAGCATCTTAAATCTTGATTCATTCTGTTTTCATTAGAATTATGAAGAAATTGCCAAATTTCCAAACAGTATAAACTGGAATCACTTCGGTTAAAAGTGGGATAACTTCTTCATCATAACTCCTATGATATTGGTTCAACTTCAGGGTGATTATCTACTGATTTATGAGTCCAAATAAAGCTTCTTAAATCTTGATTCATTCTGGTTTGATTAGAATCAAGAAGAAATTTCCAAATTTCCAAATATGGTAAACTAAAATCACTTTGGCTAAAAGTGAAATAACTTCTTCATCATAACTCCTATGATTTTGATTCAACTTCAGGGTGATTATCCACTGATTTATGATTCCAAATCAAGCTTCTTACATCTTGATTCATTTTAGTTTAATTAGAATCAAGAAGAAATTGTCAAATCTCCAAACAGGGTAAACTGGAATCACTTTGGCTAAAAGTGAGAAAACTTCATCATAACTCCTATGATACTTAATCAACTTGAGGGTGAATATCCACTGATTTATGAGTTCAAATCAAGCTTTTTGAATCTTGATTCATTCCGGTTTGATTAGAATCAAGAAAAAATTGCTAAATCTCCAAAAAGGGTAAACTGAAATCACTTTGGTTAAAAGTGGGATAACTTCTTCATCATAACTCCTATGATATTGGTTCAACTACATGGTGATTATCCACTGATTTATGAGTCCAAATCAAGCTTCTTACATCGTGGTTCATTCTGGTTTGATTAGAAACAAGAAGAAATTGCCATATCTCAAAATAGGGTAAACTGGAATCACTTCGGTTAAAAGTGGGATAACTTCTTCATTCTAACTCCTCTGATATTAGTTCAACTTCAGGGTGATTATCTACTGATTTATGTGTCCAAATAAAGCTGCTTACATCTTGATTCATTCTGGTTTGATTATATTCAAGAAGAAATTGCCAAATCTCCAAACATGGTAAACTGGAATCACTTCGGCTAAAAGTGAAATAACTTCTTCATCATAACCCTATGATATTGATTCAACTTCAGGGTGATTATCGACTGATTTATGAGTTCAAATAAAGCTTCTTACATCTTGATTCATTCTGTTTTGATTAGAATGATGAAGAAATTGCCAAATTTCCAAACAGTATAAACTGGAATCACTTCGGTTAAAAGTGGGAAAACTTCTTTATCATAACTCCTCTGATATTGGTTCAACTTCATGGTGATTATCTACTGATTTATGAGTCCAAATAAAGCTTCTTACATTTTGATTTGTTCTGTTTTCATTAGATTTATGAAGAAATTTCCAAATCTCCAAACAGTATAAACTGGAATCACTTCGGTTAAAGTGGGATAACTTATTTATCATAACTCCTCTGATATTGGTTCAACTTCATGGTGATTATCTACTGATTTATGAGTCCAAATAAAGCTTCTTACATTTTGATTCGTTCTGTTTTCATTAGATTTATGAAGAAATTGCCAAATCTCCAAACAGTATAAACTGGAATCACTTCGGTTAAAGTGGGATAACTTCTTCATCATAACTCCTATGATATTGGTTCAACTACATGGTGATTATCCACTGATTTATGAGTCCAAATCAAGCATCTTACATCTTGGTTCATTCTGGTTTGATTAGAATCAAGAAGAAATTGTCATATCTTAAAACATGGTAAACTGGAATCACTTAGGCTAAAAGTGGGATAACTTCTTCATCATAACTCCTATGATATGGATTCAACTTCAGGGTGATTATCCACTTATATATGAGTCCAAATAAATCCTATTACATCTTTATTTATTCTGTTTTGATTAAAATTAAAAAGTAATTTCCAAATCTCCAAACAGGGTAAACTAGAATCACTTCGGTTAAAAGTGGGATAACTTCTTCATCCTAACTCCTATGATATTAGTTCAACTTCAGGGTGATTATCTACTGATTTATGTGTCCAAATAAAGCTGCTTACATCTTGATTCATTCTGGTTTGATTATATTCAAGAAGAAATTGCCAAATCTCCAAACATGGTAAACTGGAATCACTTTGGCTAAAAGTGGGATAACTTCTTCATCATAACTCCTATGATATGGATTCAACTTCAGGGTGATTATCCACTTATATATGAGTCCAAATAAATCCTATTACATCTTTATTTGTTCTTTTTTGATTAAAACTAAAAAGTAATTTCCAAATCTCCAAACAGGATAAACTGGAATCACTTCGGTTAAAAGTGGGATAACTTCTTCATCCTAACTCCTCTGATATTAATTCAACTTCAGGGTTATTATCTACTGATTTATGTGTCCAAATAAAGCTGCTTACATCTTGATTCATTCTGGTTTGATTATAATCAAGAAGAAATTGCCAAATCTCCAAACATGGTAAACTGGAATCACTTCGGCTAAAAGTGAGATAACTTCTTCATCATAACTCCTATGATATTTATTCAACTTCAGGGTGATTATCCACTGATTTATGAGTCCAAATAAAGCTTCTTACATCTTGATTCATTCTGGTTTAATTAGAATCAAGAAGAAATTGCCAAATCTCCAAACAGAGTAAACTGGAATCACTTTGGCTAAAAGTGCGATAACTTCTTCATCATAACTCCTATGATATTGATTTAACTTCAGGGTGATTATCCACTGATTTATGAGTCCAAATAAAGCATCTTACATCTTGATTCATTCTGTTTTCATTAGAATTATGAAAAAATTGCCAAATCTCCAAACAGTTTAAACTGGAATCACTTCGGTTAAAGTGGAATAACTTCTTCATCATAACTCTTATGATATTGGTTCAACTTCAGGGTGATTATCTACTGATTTATGAGTCCAAATAAAGCTTCTTACATCTTGATTCATTCTGGTTTGATTAGAATCAAGAAGAAATTTCCAAATTTCCAAATATGGTAAACTAAAATCACTTTGGCTAAAAGTGAAATAACTTCTTCATCATAACTCCTATGATATGGATTCTACTTCAGAGTGATTATCCACTGATTTATGATTCCAAATCAAGCTTCTTACATCTTGATTCATTCTAGTTTGATTCGAATCAAGAAGAAATTGCCAAATCTCCAAACAGGGTAAACTGGAATCACTTTGGCTAAAAGTGAGAAAACTTCATCATAACTCCTATGATACTGATTCAACTTGGGGGTGAATATCCACTGATTTATGAGTTAAAATCAAGCTTGTTGAATCTTGATTCATTCCGGTTTGATTAGAATCAAGAAGAAATTGCTAAATCTCCAAAAAGGGTAAACTGAAATCACTTTGGTTAAAAGTGGGATAACTTCTTCATCATAACTCCTATGATATTGGTTAACCTACATGGTGATTATCCACTGATTTATGAGTCCAAATCAAGCTTCTTACATCGTGGTTCATTCTGGTTTGATTAGTAACAAGAAGAAATTGCCATATCTCAAAACAGGGTAAACTGGAATCACTTCGGCTAAAAGTGGGATAACTTCTTCATCATAACTCCTACGATATTGATTCAACTTCAGGGTGATTATCCACTGATTTATGAGTCCAAATAAAGCTTCTTACATCTTGATTCATTCTGGTTTGATTAGAATCAAGAAGAAATTGCCAAATCTCCAAACAGAGTAAACTGGAATCACTTTGGCTAAAAGTGAGAAAACTTCTTCATCATAACTCCTATGATATTGATTCAACTTCAGCGTGATTATCCACTGATTTATGAGTCCAAATAAAGCATCTTAAATCTTGATTCATTCTGTTTTCATTAGAATTATGAAGAAATTGCCAAATTTCCAAACAGTATAAACTGGAATCACTTCGGTTAAAAGTGGGATAACTTCTTCATCATAACTCCTATGATATTGGTTCAACTTCAGGGTGATTATCTACTGATTTATGAGTCCAAATAAAGCTTCTTACATCTTGATTCATTCTGGTTTGATTAGAATCAAGAAGAAATTTCCAAATTTCCAAATATGGTAAACTAAAATCACTTTGGCTAAAAGTGAAATAACTTCTTCATCACAACTCCTATGATTTTGATTCAACTTCAGGGTGATTATCCACTGATTTATGATTCCAAATCAAGCTTCTTACATCTTGATTCATTTTAGTTTAATTAGAATCAAGAAGAAATTGTCAAATCTCCAAACAGGGTAAACTCGAATCACTTTGGCTAAAAGTGAGAAAACTTCATCATAACTCCTATGATTCTTAATCAATTTGAGGGTGAATATCCACTGATTTATGAGTTCAAATCAAGATTTTTGAATCTTGATTCATTCCAGTTTGATTAGAATCAAGAAAAAATTGTTAAATCTCCAAAAAGGGTAAACTGAAATCACTTTGGTTAAAAGTGGGATAACTTCTTCATCATAACTCCTATGATATTGGTTCAACTACATGGTGATTATCCACTGATTTATGAGTCCAAATCAAGCTTCTTTCATCGTGTTTCATTCTGGTTTGATTAGAAACAAGAAGAAATTGCCATATCTCAAAATAGGGTAAACTGGAATCACTTCGGTTAAAAGTGGGATAACTTCTTCATTCTAACTCCTCTGATATTAGTTCAACTTCAGGGTGATTATCTACTGATTTATGTGTCCAAATAAAGCTGCTTACATCTTGATTCATTCTGGTTTGATTATATTCAAGAAGAAATTGCCAAATCTCCAAACATGGTAAACTGGAATCACTTCGGCTAAAAG
>CAJHQQ010001286.1:0-104507 GCA_905132885.1 Moricandia moricandioides
CAGTTACAGTGCAATATCAGAAGTATATAACTTTTCGATGTACGACGTTGACTTTGACTAGAACTATCATAACGATTTTGTGATAACAGTGTGGAGAGTGGCTGAGGTTGGTGTACACCTTGCAGAACGACACCTCGTATGTGAGGATTCGTATAGGGAAACTCATGATTCTTGAAGGAGATGTAAGGTTGGTCGCTGCGTGTGTGAATAGCGTGAATAATATCGAGTGTCAAGGTTCCTTATCTTGAATCTTAACACTGGTGACTGCTCCAAGTGCGATGCGAAGATGCGAACCAAGGCCGAGTGACTGATGGCGCGTCGGAGATGCGGTATCGACGAGATGGGAGCAATCGATAGAGGTAGATGTCCACAAGGAGCTCAAGGTAGTTTGGCCGATGGCTGTCAAGATGCTGTACGTTAGGATTCGGGAAACGAGATGAAAGAGAAGAAGGATTGCAGGAGTGTCTCTTTTTATGGATGGAAGCTTGGGAGAAGAGATTCGATAGGCTCGAGAACACATGTTAAACCTCTATCGGAGGGCAGGCCGGGAGAATCGAATCGAATCAAGCAACAATGAGAAACCTCACGACAAACGCTTTCAGCCGTACAGAACCCCCAGATTCAGGTACAAACTTCGAACGATGAGACTGTACGGAAGGATGATCCCGATAGGTTATCCGGGAATTTAGATGTTAGCCTTAGCTAATAGGGGAGAACTTTTGAGAAAGATTGAGGTACCGTGTTTGATGGTGGGAGGCCCGTCCCCCGTTATGTGGCTGGAGTATTTGAGTGGAAAGTACTTTCGTTGTAGGTGTTACACCAGAAGATCAGAAAATGTGGAAACTTGTGCTCTGAGTTTAGAGGGAAGAGTGCTCAATTGGTTAAAGGGAGGTTGTGGAACGAACACGAGATTCACAAGATTGGACGGATTTCAAAGAACAAATGTTAGCTCGCTTCGCCGTGTCCAATTGAGGATTGAAACGGGTTATTAAAGACTACTGCTCAGAGTATCCACTCAGACGGATCTATTCAAGGACTATATAAGTTGAGTTTGAAGAGTTGAGAGCACCAAGTCACGGGTATTGATGAGAAGAAATTTCTGGCGTTTTAAAACATCTTTTACAAACGGTCTAATAAGAGATACATAACGGGAGGAGATAATAAGGACTTAAAGAGCCAAGGGGATTTGACCCTGTCATCTATAAGGTGTCCGCTGTATTCAAGTACAAATGGGAAGAATAGCTCCTATTGTTTCCCAACGCTCTAAGTGCGGTTAAAGGGATTTATATAAACCACAGAGAAAACTTATACCTATTACTCCATTCAAGGCTGAGCCAGCCGGTCAATTTCAAGAAACCACGAAACAAGAGATAAAGGAACAAACAATTCAGAAACCACAACTCGTTTCTCATGTCTTCACCTCTCTGATGTGCAAGAACTTTTCAAATATCGACTAAGCGCACTCACGATCACCCATAATGTTTAAGTGTGAAGCAAGTATTCACGGGAATCACGTTTGTCCTAACATGGGAAACTACAAGTGGTCATGCACGGTGATTAAGGAAGTTGTGAAATGGAAGTGTTGGATGACTAGCGAAGAAGACCTACGCGACAGGAATGTTAGTGAACAGAAGTGCCAGTGATGTCGATGTCCTTCAATGCGTTTGTAGGCGTGGATTCCTTAACTACAACTAAGGTCGGTGGTCGATTGAGGAAAGCAACGCAGATTACTGTATGTGCTGGATAGCGGAGCAACGCACAACTTTATATCTCCATCCCTAGTTCAACGAGCCAAACTTAAATCGCTCACAACAAGGACTAAATCGTGTTGTTGGGTACGGGCATCACAGTGAGTGGCTTAGGCATCTGCAAGGCCATCTCTTTCAACATGCAGGGAATCCAGTTTACCACAGATTTCGTGGCTCTGGAATTGGGAGGAGTAGATGTGGTTTTGGGTATTCAATGGCTAAGAACGTTAGGGAAGTGTTGAAGTGGATTGGGACAAACATGAGATGAGTTTTCAGTATAACGGTCAACAAGTTACATTGATGGGAGACTCAGACCTTCAGTCCACGGGAGTGTCTTTTAAATCCTTCATATCCACAACTCCTAGAGTGAAGCATGGAGTTGAGCTTTGGCTTGGTAATCACCAGGTGCAACAACAAGTAGTGTCACCGATTCCTGTGCGGATAATCACGGTTTTGCGAAAGATTCACGAAAGTATTTGCACCACCAGTGGGGTTACCACCTCTGCGTGGAAGAGAGCATCCAATTACACTGAAGACAGGAACTGAAGCAATCAGTGTAAGGCCTTATCGCTATCCTCAAGCGCATAAGGCAGCCATGACTTTCAATGGTTAAAGAGATGCTCGAGTCGGGTATTATTAGACGGCAAGTACCAGCCCTTTCTCGAGTCCAGGTATCTATTGGTTAAGAAGAAGGATGGATCGTGGCGGTTCTGCATTGATTATAGGCAGCATTAACAGAGCCACCGTACCAAACAAATATCCCATTCGATGATTGACCAGCTTCTTGACGAGTTACACGGGGCTACTATATTTTTTCAAGTTGGAATTTCACGAGCTGGGTACCATCAGATACGGATGGTGGAATCAGATGCCTAAGACAGCTTTCAGAACTCAAGATGGCCATTACGAGTTCGTAGTTAATGCCGTTTGGCCTGACAAATGCACCAGCGACGTTCCAAGCGCTGATGAATGACATCTTCCCCCTCACTTGAGTGTCGTCGTGCTGGTGTTCTTCGATGATATACTGTTTATAGTAAGACCGTCTGAAGGAGCATGCTCACCATTTAGAGTTTGGTGTCTGGAAGTTTGGCAGCAGAATTCTCTATTTGCTCATCAAAAGAAATGCTTATTCGGACAACCTCAAGTGGATTACTTGGGCCATATTATTTCAGTGATGGAGTGTCTACTGATCCTTCGAAGACAGCTGCAATGAAGCTTTGGCCTACGCCTATCAATATCAAACAATTGAGAGGGTTTTTAGGCTTAACGGGGTATTACCGCAGATTCGTTAAGGCGTATGGCGTGCTGCAAGACCGACTAACAGCCTTGTTACGCAAAGACAAATTTCCAGTGGACACAAGAAGCACAACAAGCTTTTGACAAACTGAAGGATGCCATGATGTCAGCTCCAGTCTTGGCCTCTGCCGCAATTCGAGAAGTTATTTGTAGTATGAAACAGATGCCTCGGGTTATGGTTTGGCTGCAGTGTTGCATGCAGAACATAAGCCTATTGCCTTCTTCAGTCACGGTTTAACACCACGATGAACAGCAGAAACCAGTTTATGAGAGAGAACTGATGGCTGTGGTAATGGCAGTCAATAAGTGGAAGCATTACTTTGTTTGGGACGGAAATTTGTAGTCCACACGGATCAGAAAAGTTGAAGTTCTTGCTCGAGCAGAAAGAAGTGAATATGGAGTATCAGAAGTGGTTGACGAAGTATTGGGTTTTGATTTTGATATACTTCACAAACCGGGGATAGAGAACAAGGCCGCAGATGCATTGAGTAGAAGGTCTGATTCTCCCGGATAGTATGAGTGTATCTATCGTTTGGCATCACTATTCCTTCTGCGATTACAAAATCGAAGACCTATATCAAAGAGATTGAACAGGAGTCAGAGTTATTCAGACCCTCATGGCACAGCTACCAAAACAGGTGCAAGGGTTAATCCACATTACTCGGTGAAGGCATGGTCACCGTTGGTTATAAACACAGATTTGGTTATTCCTAGGAACTCTCGATTTATATTCTGTGATTACTTTTTGGACAATCATGATGGACTCTTAGGCGGCCACTCCGGCTCAGTGTTTAAAACAGTTAAGCGCATCCAACGACAATTTATTGGGAAGGCTTTATACAAGGATGTTCAGCGATATGTGGTCCGAGTTGTAAAGACTTCTGTCAAACACATAAAAGTCCCCAACGTTGTCACCAGCGTGATTAGAAATAATCTTAAACTAAAAACACAGTTTAGAGAAAATAGAATCTTCCTATATCTAATAAAATATTTAGTTATTGATTTTAAATTAATTATTAATGTTTTGTAATCCATTTAATTTTAAAGTTTTAAGATAGTTTAAATTAGTGAATTCCAACATCATTGTAGTATGTCTTGAATTTTGATTTCATTCATTAATTCATAAAGTTTTACAAAAATGATTTGAAATTAATTTAAAATACAAAAGATATTAAAATATTTTACAGTTGAATAACATTATATGTTAAAAAATATAGTTTTAACTCATTGATTGAATAACAAAATATTAGAATAAATAAATTCTACTAAAAAAATGATTAAATAACATCCACATATAAATGGAGACAATTAAGTGAATATAACCACAAAAAGCAAAAGTTAACTAATATTTTCATGCGTGAAAAAACCTGGGCCCTATATCTTTTAAGGTATAGTTCTCATCTAACGAAAACGAGCTATATAAAATAGTATTCAGAAAAAACGAGTCATACCAAACGACTTTCGAAAACCAACATAATCATCTCTCTTAGCCTCAAGTCCAAGCAAAATTGTTTCTTCCTCGCAACCAAGAGCAAGCAAGTCTCTTGCCTTCTGCTGCACAACAAACTGCGAAGAAAACTTACACTTCGCGGCTACTTACTCTCTTACAGCCTCATGCTCACTCCTAACTGCAGGCAAGGCTCCATCACAGCCTTCGTTATGGCTCTCACTATCTTGTACTCACAATCAGCGGCGAGCATGTCCTGTCTCTTTATTGTTAATGTAAAGATGACACCACAAAAAATAATGCAGAAGATAAATCAGAGACGAACAAGTATAAGCCAAAACCTATGTATTCTTACAAATCGCCTTTAAATAATCTAACAAGACTTTGTTTATTCAATTTTACACGTCTAGTGTTAACACCCTAACGCACGCTACTAAAAGTTTCTAGTCTACCCAACCTTGTCTCACCCTCGCTTGATACGTCAGCAACTGCTTTAGGACGACCAATAACACTTCTAAGAGCTTCTCTCTCTATATAAATCAGCCTTTGTCTCTTTCTCAATACATACGACCCGTAGCTATTTTATAGTTATTCTTCACGTTCCCAATGTAAGACCATGATTTCTACGATATGGCAAACTGAATAATTTGTTTATATAATGAAAAAACAGAATAAAATACACAATACTTGATACCAAAATATGATGAACAAAGAGTGATTTTGTGTGGAGGCGAGACACTCTTTCCTTAATTCTTAAATTGCCCGCAGTGTGACGGTGTTTGCGCAATCAGAATCCCATGATACAACCACACTTCGACTATCCTGCATCACTCAGAATAGAAGCTAACGAACCTATTTTTTTGTTGTACTCTCAGACAAAAAAAATAGTAACATAACTATTCAAAGTGGGAGAGAGTAAACTTTAGTTGTTGAAATATTCATTTTTTCTATAATGCTAGCAAGCCTTTATATAGAAAAATAATGAGAAGCACAAAGTTCATTTTCAACAAAGAAATGAAACTTCCATGGTGCACTAATGGAGACATCAATTCTTGTCAATTATTATGTGAATTTATCACATTTTTGACCAAGAAATAAAGAGGTAGAATTATAATTGTTTGACCAATTCAAACAAATAATACTCTTTAAAATTGATTTCTTTTTTTATATTTTACCAATATAAAAGATCAACATATATTTGGTTTATAAGATTAAACCCCAAATCCAATCAAATATCCAATGTATGTATTTGTTACTTTGTACAAATCACACACATTGGACTTCCATTTCTCATTCAAATAAAACTCATTTTTGACATATGAATATATTATTCATCATGTTCAAAAAATAGTTCCAACAATTCCCCACATGAATAGAAATGACTCTAAACACTAGACGACTCGATAGACTTGACCTACTAGACAAGACTCAACTAAAGAAATTTTGAAAGTACAAACGAAAAATCCATTGCATGATGAGTTGGTAGCATTTTTCAGCCTTGAACCAGTCATTGTTAATAGCTATCGGATTTACTCGGCCAGGTAGTGAACATGATGTCTTGAACCACCCGGGCTTTGATGTAAACCTAGACAATAACTATAACACAATTTCATTCTCTCACAGAACTAGGTTCCTGTTGTGTTCATTTTGGCCGTGAACAGTCCTGGTTAATCATGAGTGAACTTGGAGAACATAGCCTTTCTTTCATTCTCCTAAAACGGCCCCATTTCACACTCACAAGGTGATTTGCCATTAGTTTTGTTTAGAGGAGTATCATGTATTACTCCATTCATATCTCAAAACAATGGACACAAATCATTAAAAGCAAATGCTTATCCTCTATTCCTTACATGTAGCACTGTTTAATCATCCTAGAAAGTGAGTATAGACCGAAGTCTTACAGTGCTTTTGGCAGATTTAGTTTAACTTAGTTGTCTCCTTGAACCTATTTCTTGGGATCTCCAGTCATTTAGGTAGAGTTACCGCCAAACATCATCTTAATTCACAGGCATTAACTCATTCCTCTTGATGATATAACAATATGATCTCATGACACACCTTTAATATAATGATCCTAGGTTGTCATCATAATGAACATAATCTCTTGAGATTAGTCGAAATCAATTGTTTAATATTTTTGTCATCTTTTTTCAAGATACAATTAACCATTCTATACAAAAATCAATGCATGCACTAGTTTTTTTTTAATTATATTGTGATAATTATCACTAAGTTCATGTGGCCTCTTGCCAATGACTTTATGGTAAGCAAAGCTTCCCCCACATTTCTTGAGATAACTCAAAATATGCATATTTGCATTTAACATCTCTTAAGAGTTTAGAAAAATTAATCTACAAATCTTTGGATTTAAATGAATAAAAAGCAATTTCAAAAGTATTACAACTTTTTTTCAGTCTCAGAAATTCACATTTTATATACAACTATTTTCATAGTTCTCTCAAGTCGATTTATAAATCCAACTTGTATTTTGTTTTGCATTTCTTTCAAAAATATTATTTTTCTTTGTAGCAAATATACATATCATTACAAGATAATATTTGTGGCATCAAAACCACTACTCTCTTTGGTTATTTTCAACCATATTGACTTTAGAAACTACAATGTACATGTCAGTTTCAGTCATAGTAATATGAGATTTCTCATTTTTTCTCATAGTCAATCTTTGTACGACTCGCTTTAAAGCACTGAAGAAATATGAATGTTTTGATCATTATCAACAACATTATATTTTCTATGGCAAATGATTCATATGTGGCAGACCTCTCCCAAACTTAATTTGGGGCGTCGACTCACGAATCTATTTCCATCCATATCATTTGATCTCTTAAAAATCGAAATGTTGTTTATAACTATGATATATTTCACCATACTCAAAATTTGATTTTTTTTTTCTTTCAAATCACCATACTTGAAACTCGAATCATTTTTCTTCTTCATGGTCAATTGAATATTTAACCACCGTTAATTCAAGTCATTACATATTACATTAATGAAAAAAATCTGTAACAACAAAAAAAAACGCTACTCATTCTTGATATTAAATCAAATAAGTCAAAGCATTAACACATTTGAACAAATAAATGTTTTGGTTATGTAAATGCATGTGGTTGACCACATTTAAGAATACTTTTGATAATTTCATGACAAAAATCAATGCTAAAAACAATTTGATTTTCACATAAAAGATATTCAAACTGGTAAACAAGGTCAAATCCTTAGTGACTAATAAGGATTCTTTTAAACTTACCTTTATGAGATAGTAATTATCAAAATTGGCATATTTTTTTTTTAACTTCAATTAAATTCAAAATCTAAAAGAATCAATCGTTAGATGTCTAATGCATAAATTTTAGAGATGAAAACAAAAAAATATACAAAAAACAACTTCCCTTTTCTGGTTCAAGTAGTGACTAGAACAAATGATAATCACCATTTCCTGAAAAATCTTAACAAATGTTTATGTTAAAATACTTAAAATTAATGATTTTGACACTAGAAAATATATTCTACTAAAATCATAATTGAGAACATGTTGTTGGAGAAGAGTGATTTTCATCATAATGAATTTCCTTCATTTCTGTTTTCAAGACAAACACACTAAACAAATTATCAGTTTTTCGTTAGTACAATAACGAAAATTAAAGAATTAAGATTGTAAGACCATGATTTCTACGATATGGCAAACTGAATAATTTGTTTATATAATGAAAAACACAGAAATAAAATACACAATACTTGATACCAAAATATGATGAACAAATAATGATTTCGTCTGGAGGCGAGACACTCTTTCCTTAATTCTTAAATTGCCCGCAGTGTGACGGTGTTTGAGCAATCAGAATCCCAGGATACAACCAAACTTCGACTATTCCTGCATCACTCAGAATAGAAGCTAACGAACCTATTTTTGTGTTGTACTCTCAGAGAAAAAAAATACTAGCATAACTATTCAAAGTGGGAGAGAATAAACTTTAGTTGTTGAAATATTCATTTTTTCTATAATGCTAGCAAGCCTTTATATAGAAAAATAATGAAAAGCACAAAGTTTATTTTCACGAAATGAAACTTCCATGGTGCACTAATGGAGAAATCAATTCTTGTCAATTATTATGTGAATTTATTTCATATTTTTGACCAAGAAATAAAGAGGTAGAATTATAATTGTTTGACCAATTCAAACAAATAATACTCTTTAAAATTGATTTCTTTTTTTATATTTTACCAATATAAAAGATCAACATATATTTGGTTTATAAGATTAAACCCCAAATCCAATCAAATATCCAATGTATATATTTGTTACTTTGTACAAGTCACACACATTGGACCTCCATTTCTCATTCAAATAAAACTCATTTTTGACATATGAATATATTATTCATCATGTTCAAAAAATAGTTCCAACACCCAAAACCATTGTCCAAGGAACCATGAATATGAACATCTTCCACACCAATAAGTGCAACTTTCGTTTTCTTGGAATGCACTTATTCATTTTTCTTTAAGTCATAAACCTGCTCCTCAAGTTTATTTCTCTTGCCTTTTCTCCAGGATACACACTTGCTCTCCAAGCCTACACGACTCCAGCTCAACACCATGACTTCACATGGTTATCACCACTCAACACGCCGTTTGCATCAGCGACTACGCCAGCTACTACTTCAAGGCATACTATTGACATATACAAGCTGCTGCTTGCATCTTCAATCTCTCCCTTTTATCTTTGTGTACGGATCAAGCACAAAATTCTTCTGGTCCAACAACCACGTTCTTCACCTAGAAACTTTCACACTAAATGTGCTTTCTCCCCCACGAGATGTTCACCACACCATGCTTTTCTCCCCCACGAGATATGCATTCTATGGACCAGAACATCAACATTCTCTCCCTGCTTGATTGCATACTAAGCTAAAACACAGATGCTTAGATGTCAAGACTTACAGACACACTCGTCTGCTTCTTCATGCGTAATCATGATACAGCTCATGCTACATTGGTATAAATTACAAGTACTACATTATGCTCTTACGCACCCGTCGAACTACCTCTCGACCAGATTCTATTGAGGACCTAGCTTACTTCATGTGTCATTTTTTTGACCATAAGCCCTTTCTCATATACACCGAGTGCTATTGTATTTCAGTGATTTCACCATCACTCTCATGATGATCACCTCACATCACTTTCTGACGAACCTTTCGATCACTTTCCCCTTTGTACCATGAACAACTCCTTGTTCTAACTTCAGACTTGATGCGTCTTGATATTCTGCAAGATAGACATGGTGTGTTTATTGTTCTAGCAGGATATGAATATCCTAAACAATTAACTATCAAATTAGCCCTAATCTTAACACACAAATAATACTCTTGCCAAGAGAAAAAGAGTACTTAGGGATCGAATCCACATAGAGAAATAGCACACAAGAGATTTCTTATTTCTAAAGACTAAGCTAGGTAATATATATATTAGTAGCAAACAATGAGTTTAAGGAAATATTCCTTATTAGGAGGTATAAATGAAATATGGAAATATGATAATAATGTAAATATGGAAATATGCTATTAAACTAACTAGATGCAAATGTAAGTACGCTAGACCTAGGGTTTCAATCTTAAGGGCTAATAGGGAATAGGATGCACAGAACTGTAAATATTCTAGAACTCAAATATTAACTAGTCTGACCCTTTTAACTCCAACTCTCGTATGCGAGCAATAGAAAAGACCATCAATCAACGACTAAGGCCTGATGTCGATCGATGATGAAATCAGAAGGAAGTGTGAATAAGATTTGATATGTTCAGTAAGCTAATTAGACCAGCTCTTGCATGCGCTTAACAACCTAGTTCAATGGAGGCTATTATGGCAAAGAACCTACTCTCGTAGTCGTCCATGTCCTACTTTCGAGATCCTAGTTATCTACTCTAGACTGCAAGCATTAAGCACAACTCAATTGATGGATATTAACCTAACCTAGTGATATAACCTATTTTAACAGTTTTAGGCCATATTATAGGCTCTATTTAGGGTCTATTGTATGTATCTAGGCTATGTTTTGAGGTCTTTGGAGGTCTAGGTGCATCTTGGAGATATATGGGGATATTTGGAGCTTTTGGACCGTTTACAAGAGAAGAATATGTAGCTGATCATTGAGAGAGTCGAAGTACATGAAAACCATCGATCGATGACAACATCTTGGCGTTGACCGATGGTACAAAACCAAGATCGACCAATGTTTCACATTTTCCATCGATTGATGACCAATTCACAGACAACTGATTTCAAGCCCAAATCAGAGTCAACTGACGAAGATACCCTGGACAAGTTTTGACCTAGATTTTAGGGTTTTATATTTATACTTTATGTATTATACACAAAAGTGTGTGGAGAGATGGAGAGTTAGAGAGAAAGAGAGTTTTTAGTATTCTATTAAAGTTTTAAGGTTTTTGGGGAGAAGATTCGTAACTCCTTAGGGAGATTTGTATTGGAACCTTAATATTATATCTATGCATTATATTCAGATTATCGTTCTTACTTTAATCATGTTTGAGTAGCCATCAACTAGATTTAGGGTTGAATGATGGCAATCCTGGATTAGCCCAAAAGTAGGATTTCTAGGTTAAGATAATATCCATCAATTGAGTGAATTGAGTGGTGCTTAATGCTTGCATTCTACAGTAGCTAACTAGGATCTCGAAAGTAAGACATAGACGATTACGAGTGTAGGTTCTGTGCTAGAACAGACTCTATTGAACTAGGTTGTTAGGCGCATGCGAGAGCTGGTCTAATTAGCTTGGTGAACATATCAAATCTCGTTCACACTTCCTTCTGATTTCACCATCGATTGACATCAGGCCTTAGTCGTCGATCGATGGTCTTTCCTTTTACTCGCATACGAAGGTTGGAGTTGAAAGGGTCAGAATAGTTAATATTTAAGTTCTAGAATATTTACATTTCCGTGATTCATATTCCCTATAATCCATTAGGCATGAAACCCATTATCTAGCATATGTACATTTTAGTTAAGTTTAATAACATATTACCATATTTGCATTATTAGCAAATTTCATTATTTGCATTATTGTCATATATCCATATTGCATCTATACCTTCTGATAAGAAATATTTCCTTAAACTGATTACTTGCTGCTATTATATATATCTACCTAGCTTAGTCTTTAGAAATAAGAAATCTATTGTGTGCAATTACTCTATGTGAATTTGATCCCTAAGTACCACAGCTGATCTCTTTTGGCAATAGTATTGTTTTGTGTGTTAGGATTAAGGGTTAATTTGACAGTTAATTGTTTAGGATATTTATACCCCTGATAGAACAATAAATACACCTTGTCAAATTTGGTGTTGTTGCCGCGGAAGGAACCCGGATCACCCGCGTGACAGGCGGGAATACTTACCACTATACCAAAAATTTGGCGTTGTTGCCGGAGAGCATTGATCGTCATTAGATTTAATTTCTAGGATTTAGTCTAGGTTTGTTTTTACTTTCAAGTTACTGAATTTTTCAGGTACATGCAAAAGAGTACCAGGAGCAATAAAGGACAAAAACTACTATTCTCAGGCCCAAAGAAGTTTGAACGTATGATTCGCAAAGAGAGATGACAAGCATCGATCGACGACATCTACTCAACGTCGACCGATACCTCTTTACGGATAGCATCGGACCGACATCAGAACTTGATCATCGACCGACGTTGAACACACAACATCGATCAACGACATCAGGCGAGCTCAGATGGTTGCGACTATTGTATTTGTTCAGAATGAGAATGGAGACTTGCGTGATCTCAATGGTCACCTGCATAATGCAGCATGTGAAAAGATAGACGATCAGGGGGATGCAATCCCTGATACAAAAGCAGAAGCAGACGCAGCGGTACCTCAACCTGAAGCTAACGCCCAAGCTGCTCAAAGAACACTGGCTGATTACAACCGTCCAAACCAGTTCTACGCATACAGATCCGCCATTCAACCTACAACTTTTCAGAGAAACGATTTTGAGATCAAGCCCGGTTTCTAAGGTCTTGTAGCGCAGACACCTTACTATGGGTTGCGTCATGAGCACCCTTTGGATCATCTGGAGCGATTTGAGGATCTAGTGACTGCTATTAAAACCAATGGAGTCTCTGAGGACTATCTTTTTTGTAAGCTCTTCAAGTACTCACTTGCTGGAGAAGCTTAATATTGGCTTAAGCAGCTACCACCGG
Source organism: Moricandia moricandioides (assembly GCA_905132885.1). NCBI lineage: Eukaryota > Viridiplantae > Streptophyta > Magnoliopsida > Brassicales > Brassicaceae > Moricandia > Moricandia moricandioides. The sequence continues at coordinate 12,738 of CAJHQQ010001286.1, forward strand.
GATCTCTGACATCCTGGACTGACATCAAGAATGCTTTCTTGCGTAGCTTCTTTGATGACGTGAGAGAAGAAGATATAAGGAGCAAGATTGCTACTTTTTCACAAGAACCTTCAGAGTCTTTCAGAAATTCTTGGATCAGATTTAAATCATACCAGAGAGACTGTCCACATCACGGGTTCAACGAAGTGAAACTTCTTAGCACATTCTTCAGAGGTATTGAATTACAATATCAGATGGATTTGGACACGACTAGTGAGGGGAATTTCAGCATCATGAGTCCTGAAGAAGCTACGAGATTAATTGAAAATCGGGCATCCAGCAGCAGTACCAAGAACACATATTTTGAGTGAAGAAAATCAGCTCCAGCTACGAGCAAGGAGCATATTGAAGAAGTTAAGGCAAAACTGAATAGTCTTCATAAATTTCTCAAGAAGCTGGTTACTTTTGCAGAAGTAGAAGCAATAAAGTCTGGATATGATGAGATTGAAGAAGAGGATGTGAACTACATTGATGAGAATAGTTTTTAGAGACAAGGGAATCCAAGTTTTAACAGGAATTCCTATGGGACTGGTCAAAGGAGTAACTTTAATCAGAGTTCACAGCGAAGACCCTTCAACAACAACATGAATTATGGATCTTCCTACTACCAGAATCCTCCTCCAAATACTCAAGAAAGAAAGATCAAAGGATGGTTGACAGAGTTTTAAAGGGACAACAGAAGATGACTGTGGACTTCAATGGGAAGATAGATGGTTTGTACCTCAACCTCAATACCAAGTTAGAAAAACTCATCACCCACGTGAAGAAATTGGAGAATCAAGTGATGCAAACAAGAGAAACCATTAGGAGGCATGATAGCTTGATCAAGGAGAAAACAGAGACTGGACAGAAGCACCACGTCAATGAATTGATTGATGATGATTTATGGCAGGAAGTTAAGAGAGAGAAGCTCCAAGACAATAATTTTTGTGTGGAAAATTCCATGTCACTCGGCACAACTCATCCGCATCGATCGATGGTCTCTTGAGTCAAGCTTTATGACCTAATTTGATAAGTTCACTAAATTAGCTAAATCAACTCTCTTTTGTTTCTAGCAATCTAGCTCAACAAAATTAATTCTGGTAGTAGATCCTCTCGCTTGCGCCTAACTATCCTATGATCATGGTTCTAGTTAGCTACTCTAGAACACAAGCAATAAACACAAGTCTATTGATAGATCTAATAATCACCCTAGAAATTCCATTGTTTGGCTAATCCATCAATACCATTAATAAACCCTAAACCTAACTAGAGATCTACTCAGACATGATCTTTGTCACAGAAATAAGAGATGAATAGATTAGATATAGAATATAAATAAAATAAAGAACCAAAGGAGTTCCAGGACGACTCTGAAGGAGTTCCAGGACGACTCTGAAGGAGTTCCTCCATTCTCTCCTAACCCTAGAACAATAGATAGAATAAAGCTTGGTGAAGCGTTTCAAGCGTAGCCGTCAACAATGACTTAAAAACATATAAATAGGTTTTTAGATCATCCATGGGTATTTTGGTAATTTGGGATGGCTTCTGGGCTTAAATCGACCATAAAAAGTCAGACCAGTCTTCTGGGATTACCGTCTTTCGACACCAAGGCTGTGCCATTGATCGACACTCATTCATCTTCTCGACAGCTTCCTCTCACGAGGCATACATACCAAGCTTCATTAAATCGCGCATAACTTTAGATCTAACTGTACGATGGACCTCAACCGGTGGCATTGCAAATATAACTCAAAGTTCTATCTTCTGTCCAAATATTAGCTCAATTGCACCGTGGGAATGTCTCCATCCATAGCTAAACATCTGACGCATCTGCGCAGTTATGCATCTCTAAAAGCTCCATAATCAACAAAGTTCTTCAGAACGCACCTGAACCTGAAAACACTCTAAAACATACTCCAAACACATATAATAAACTCTAAATAGGGCTGATATCATGCCACAATAGTGGTAAATATAAAGCTTTACCAACTCCCCCAGACTTAATCTTTTTCTTGTCCTCAAGCAAACAAAGCCAGTGAAAGAGGTTTTAAAAAGCGGAGACTCACATGATGTCTAAGTATAACTGACACCATACTTTGTTGTAGCCAAATCCTATCAAGTCAATCACAGAAAAACTTTATATACCCTATCCTAGTATATCAACCAAATTCATTCTACCAACAACTTAGCGAATACTAGTCTGACTTGCCCCTCAACTGATTTCATATCTTTGCATAAAATAAAAGTGCAGGATTTACCTTGGGAGTATCGATCAAAGGATATATGGATTCTTACCTCTACAAGTATCTTAACACACATGTAGTCTTCTCTCATTCTTTTCCTCTCTCTCTTCTCACTTCTTCTCAGTCAATGTCTCCCTTCTTTTGAGGGTATCATTTTTTTTAATTGACTGGGATATTTGGATAGGCTTCCATGAATCAAGCCCAAATGGTTTTTGCCTCCAGATCCTGTTCATTTCTTTTTGACCTTTATCTCTTTCTAGGATCATATGAATCAAACTTTATTGGTTGTTAGCCACTAAATCCTTTTCGATTCCTTTTTTATCTTAAGGGGAGAGAGAAGGGAATCAGAAGCACACAAACTTTTGCCTTCCAGACTTGCAAAAGGAATCCGATCTAGTGTATACCAAGTCCTAAAGCAAGCAAATAAAGTCAGGATTAATGTTGGAAATCAGCTTCGGTTCCTTCAAACTTTCTAAGCAAGTGTGATATAGCTTCGGTTCCACTTTGGTATCTCTAGTAATCTCTGCAAACAAACTTCTAAGAATGATGCTAAAGTGTGGTTAGTCAATAATAAATCTTGATCATAGTCTCCTTCTTTACTCAATAATTTTTTTTGGAAAACTTATATATATATATATATATATATATATATATATATATATATATATATATATATATATATATAACTCAAAAACAAATAAATAACGTTAGCGAACCTCCCCAGACTAAAATTACACTTTCCCCAGTGTAATATGTCCCGAATTGGTTAGGAAAAACCAACCATAAGTAAATAGCTTAAGAGAGAAACTTGATACCATACTCTATAAAAGAGTGTCGATCGACGATGAAGATCCATGGTCGATCGATGTTTATTCTTCAGTGTCGAACACTATATCAGTAATACCTCCCCCAGACTTAAACAACACTATCACCAGTGTTATAAAGTGTGAGATTGGTGAAGAAAATAAATCATAAGGACCAAATTTAACAAGGAAAAACGATATACCTTCTTGCTGATGGTGACAGTTGATCGACATAGTTAAGTGGCGGTCAATCGATGCTCGGTTTGATTCATCGATCGACAATGATCAACTGTCGATCGATGCTCTACTCAATCTATCTTCCTCTTATCTTTTTTTTAACCTGAAATAAATAAAAACGGAAATTAGTAATAAATGAAAAATAAAACTAACTAAAACTTACTAAATAGTGGGTTGCCTCCCACTCAGCGCTTGTTTTTAGTCTTTACCTTGACGTTTTGAAACTCTGATTCAGTGCGGATGAGATTCAGAACTTACTACAAAACAATTACCAATGTCCAATATTTTCAGCTTCATCACCCTTTTGTGAAAGACTCCATTGACTCTTCTCCTTTGTCTATCATTTCAACAATAAGAAGTGCTCGAAGCTTTGCAAATGGCTGAAAGAAGCATTTGCTGTGTGCTCTGTATTTCCTGACAACATCTGAGAAGTGTGGAATCAATGATAACGGAGGACCTTCCTTGATCCTTTTTCTCTTCTTCCAATTCCTCCTGTTCTTTCCCCCAGACTTGTCTGATCTCGTGGTGCCGCCATCAAATTATTACGAAACACTTAAAACTCATTCTTCTCTGATCCGTGATGAGTGTCGATCGACGCTCTAGTGTTGATGTCGATCGATGTTCCAATGGTGGCGTCGATCGATTTATCAATGATGGCTTCGATCGATGCTGCGACAAATGGTCCTTCGTCAACGTCACTTTCATACTTCAATACTCTCTGAGAAACTATTGCATAAAAAGGATCATCAAATACCTCAACGTAGGGATCCATATGCACACTTCCATCTGGTGGAATATGAGAATCAACTTCAAATACAGTGCAGGGAACCTCAATCTTCGCAGGATCATGAATCATCTTCACTCTTTATTGAAAGCCATCAGCTTCTTCTGTGTAGATAGGTGGTCTGTGATGTATAGGGACAACAAGATGTGAGGTCTTGGACATGTGCATTCTCTCCTCAACTGGTATTGGTTCAATTATGTAACCTGGTTGTTCGTCCAACAATGAGTGTCGATCAATGTTGGATGGGTGGTGTCGATCGATAGCATCCGGTGGGTGTCGATCGATATCATTAGGTGTGTGTCGATCGATGTTAGACTTTGGTGAAGTCTTTAGATCTTTTCGCGAAGTGTGCTGATCGCCATCAAGCTTCATCTCCAAGTCATGATCCATATCTTCAAGCTCTTTCTCCAAATCTAAGAAGTCTTCCACATTGACTTTCCTACTCGAATCCAAATACCCAAGTTGTTCTCTATCCTCTACCTCCAAAAGACCTCCCATGGTGATTTATCTCTACATATGGAGCTTGATAACAACTTGATACATCGGTGCTTTCTAGTGTCGAGTCTGCAATGTCCTAAAGATAACTCGTTCTTTCATGGATGTCGAGTGGTGTAGATCGATAATCGGGGTTAGTGTCGATCAATGCTGAGGTCTTAGGGTCGATCGCATTGAGATCTTAGTGTCGATGACTAGATCTACAAGTTCTTCGATGTGTTCCTTCGGATCTTCATGAGGCAAACCCTGAAAAGAGTTATGAGCTGCCCAATCATACCATTCACGGCTCATATGGAAGTCATTTATCTCAGCAACAGCAATGACATCAGGGATCACAGCTCCTTGTGCATTAATAAAATGTCCTATACTGTTGCGAGGACGACATTCTTCGTCTCGTAAGATCCCATTCTCATCAACCTTAAGTATAAGAACTTCAATTTCCTCTGTCTTCTTGCAAGTGGCGTCGATCGATGCTGAGGTCTTAACGTCGATAGACGTTGAAGTCTTAGTATCGATCGATGCTGAAGTCGGATCACTAATATTGGCTTCTTCTACTCTGCTCAGCTCTCCATATCCATCTTCTTCTTCTTCCTCTACCATATATCTCAATATAGATTCTATCTCGATCTTCATATTTGCTTCAGTATCATAGAGAAAGTTGGTGAGGAAGGCGTTCGTGATGTCATTTCAGGTACTGAGAGATCCTGGTGGCAACCTCTTGAACCAACATGCTGCTTCTCCAGCAAGAGAGTATGGGAATAGTTTGCATAAGTGGTTATCTTCAGAGACTCAATTGCACTTAATGGTAGACGCTAAATCATCGAATGATTCAAGGTGGTTACTGGGACATTCATGGGGAAGACCATGAAAAGGATGCTGGCCCACAAGAGAGATATGTGCAGGATTCAGCTCAAATAGCATCAGGGATTGTAGTCCCCTGTGCATGAATCAATTGCCCTGCACTGTTGTGAGCACGACCTCTTTCGTCTCGTAATATGCCATTCTTAGCAAGTCTTAGTATGAGTTCTTCGACCTTCTCTATCTTCTCGCAAGTAGTATCGATCGACGGCGAAGTGTGGGTGTTGGTCGATGTCATGATGTTAGTATCGATCGACGGTGAAGTATTGTGTCGATCGATGCCACTTCTCTTTTTTATCAATCATTATTTGGAGGGTGTCGACTGCCCTCGTAGACTTATGGATCGTGCGCGAATCAGCAGATTTTTTTTTGAAGAACCCTAAAATCCTCTCCTTATTGCTTCCTCGTACTAGTAAGTACCTGAAACACAAGAAAAAATTATGTAAGTAAACTAATATAAAAAATACCTAGACTAAATCAAACAAATCGAGTGTAATGGCGAATCCTTGCTCCCCGGCAACGGCACAAAATTTGACCAGAGGTTTTTTATGTATTTTAATGCAAAGTCTATCAAATTAACCCTACGAACTACTCTTGCCAAGAGAGATCAAATTTTAGTATTTAGGGATCGAATCCACATGGAGTGTGGGCACACAATAAACTCAATACAATCGCGATTAAGCTAGGTAAATAGACTAATAAGTAGTGAATAAAGTAGCAAGTTGATTGATTGGTTGTTAGTCCGATGTCTCAGCTCTCGCTTGTTGACACGGAATGACCGTCGATCGATGGCGATGATCCTGAGTCGATCGGGTCGATCGATGGCAACGATCCTGTGTCGATCGATGGTCTCTTGAGTCAAGATTTATGACCTAATTTGATAAGTTCACTAAATTCAATAAATCAGGTCTCGTTTGTTTCTAGCAACCTAGCTGAAAAGGATTAATTCTGGTAGTAGACCATGCTCTTGCTTGCGCGTAACTATCCTATGATTAGAATTCTTGTTAGATACTTTAGAACACAAGCAATAAACACAATTCTATTGATAAATCTAATAATCACCCTAGAAATTCTATTGTTTGGCTAATTGACGTGGGTGTGTTTTATGTTCTAATAGGGTATAAATATCCTAAACAAACAACTATCAAATTAACCCTTAATCCTAACTCACAAACTAATACTCTTGTCAAGAGAGATAAGGTGTAGTACTTAGGGAGCGAATCCACAGAGAACAATGGCACACAATAGATTTCTTATTTCTAAAGACTAAGTTAGGTAACTATATATATTGGTAGCAAGTAATCAAGTTAAGGAAATATTCCTTATTTTAAGGTATAGATGCAATATGGAAATATGCTAATAATGCAAATATGGAAATATTCTAATAATTTAACTAGATGCAAATGTAAATATGCTAGATCTAGGGTTTCAGTCAAGTGGATTACAGTAGATAGAAGTTAAGGGTATTTAATCATGGAACTTGAAATCTAATGTAAAAGACACCAGGTCTCGCATGCGAGTCTAACCAATTGACTAAGTCCAATGTCTCAGCTCTCGCTTGTTGACACGGAATGACCATCGATCGATGGCAATGATACTGCATCGATCGATAGTTTCTTGAGTCAAGCTTTACGACCTAGTTCGATAAGTTCACTAGATTAACTAACTCAACTCTCGTTTGTTTCTAGCAACCTAGCTCAACATAATAAATTTTGGTAGTGGACAATGCTCTCGCTTGCGCCTAACTATCCTATTATCAGAGTTCTAGTTAGCTACTATGGAACACAAGCAATAAATACAATTCTATTAATAGATCTAATAATGACCCTAACAATTCTACTGTTGGGCTAATCCATTAGTACCATTAATAAAACCTAAATATAGTTGGTAACTACTCAGACATAATTAAAGTAATAATAATAATCTCAATAAAATAAATAGATAAAATATTGGGGTTTCAATATAAATCTCCCTAAGGAGTTATGAATCTTCTCCCTAAATAAATCTTAGAACTATGGTGAGGTGGTGCACACTTAGTCCTCTCACTCACACACTTTTGGCACTTTGCACCAAATACTCACAAGCTCTAAGCACCCTTTTTTTTTGTTGCAATACATAAAGTATAAATATAAAACCCTAAAGTCTATGTCAAAACTCGCCCAAGGGTAATCTTGTGTCATGTTTCTAACTTGGGCTTGAAAGTCGGTTGTCTACGAATTGGACATATATCAATGGCAGATGTGCAACATCGATCGATCTTAGTCATGTAACAGCGGTCGAAGCCAATGTTATGTGGTCGATCGATGGTAACCTTGTACTTTGACTCTCTCCATGATCAACTACGGATTATTTTCTTCTAAATGCTCCAAAAGCTCTAAGTATCTCCATATATTTCCAAAACGTACTTGGACCTGTAAAGAACTCAAAACATAGCTTAGACACACATAACAGACCCTATGACATGGTCTAAAACTGGTAATAAATAGGCTATATCAACTCTCCCAGATTTAACATTTTTCTTGTCCTCAAGCAAACTAGCTTGTGAAAGATGTTTTGAAAAGCGAAGAGCCACATATTGTCTAAGTATAACTGTCACCTTACTTTACTGCAACCACATCCTATCAAGTCAATCACAGAGAAATTTTATATACCCTATCCTAGTATAGCAAACAAATACATTCGATCAACAACTTAGCGAATGCTAGTTTGACTCGCCCCTCTACTGATTTCATTTCTTTGCATAAAATAAAAGTGCAGGCTTTACCTTTGGAGTATCGATCAAGGGACACATGAAATCTTATCTCTGATTCCTTTCCTCTGTCTCTTCTCACTTCTTCTCAGTCAATGTCTCCCTTGTTTTGAGGGTATCATTTTTTAATTGACTGAGATATTTGGGATATGCTTCCATGAATCAAGCCCTAATGGTTTTTGCCACCAGATTCTGTTCACTTCTTTTTGACCTTTATCTCTTTCTAGGATCATATGAATCAAGCTTTAATGGTTGTAGCCACCAAATCCTGTTCGACTTCTTTTTTAATCTGAAGGGAGAGAGAGTGGAATTAAAAGCACACAGACTTTTACCTTCCAGACTTGCAGAAGGAATCCGATCCAATGTATAACAAATACCAAAGCAAGCAAATAATGTCAAGATTAGTGTTGGAAATCAGCTTCGGTTCCTCCAAACTTTCTAAGCAAGTGTGATATAGTGGCATAATGATCCACTTTGGTATCTCTAGTAATCTCTGCAAAGAACCTTCTAAGAATGGTGTTTATAGCATGGTTAGTCAATAATAAATCTTGATCATAGTCCTCTTCTTGACTCAATAATTTTTTTTGAAAAACTCCTATATATATATATATATATATATATATAAATAACACTCAAAAACCATCAAATAGCATTAGCAAACTTCCTCCAGACTTAAATTACACTGTCCCCAGTGTAATCCGCCTCAAATTGGTTAGAGAAAATTAAATAATAAGTAATTAGCTTAAGTATAAAACTCGATACCTCTCTCTGTAAGAGAGTGTAGATCGATGGCCGGTTATGGGTGTCGATCGATGTTAAACCTGTAAGTTCCTATTCCTTCTAAAACTCAAAATAAAACACAATATTAGTAATACCTCCCCCAGACTTAAACAACACTATTACCAGTGTTATATAGTCTGATATTAGGGAAGAAATAAATCATAAGGACCAAATTTAACAAGAAAAAACGATATACCTGCTTGTTGATGGTGACCGTCGATCGACACAGTAAAGTGCCTATCGATCGATGCGTTTCTTACTCCGTCGATCGGTAGTGATCAAGTGTCGGTCGATGATCTATGTAGATTGTCTTCCTCGGATCTTTTTTTATCTGAAATAAATAAAAACAAAAATTAGTAATAAATGAAGAATAAAAACTTACTAAACAATGGGTTGCCTCCCACTCAGCGCTTGGTTATAGTCTTAGGCTAGACGTTGTGAATTCTCTGTCTTTGCTCTTCAGAAACCATGTACCAATGAAGTTTCTGATTGCCTCATCTCCTCTGGTTTTCTCGTTCTTTATGATCTCCTTAGAACCTCTAGTGAATGCATTCTTCTTTGTATATTTTCAATACCGCGCTGGAGCATTCTAAGTATGGCAGCTGTAATGTCTGATATCTCCTCCAATTGCTGAAAAATATCTTCTTTCATCAGGCTCTGAGAAAAAGCAATTTCATCGAACCTATCTTCTAAGTGGTGTTCTGCTGCGGACTTCTCTTTGTCGAACTTAATATCGATCGATGGCAAGGTGGTGCCGTCGATCGATGTCAATCTATCTGGTCTACACGCATGCTTTCTCCGAACAGTATCCATCTCTTGCTTCATGTCATCCATGCGTGTAGTCAAATTGGTAAGGCATCTATCAATAGAATAGTAGACATCATCAAGCCTCATGTAGAAATCATCCAGTGAAATCTCTTGAGCTTTGTAGATCTCATGCACAATATCATCAATCTCTGCTCTGCTGTATTTTCTTGCTTCTGTTCCTCGTTGTCGATTGTTGCTGGTACTTGTGCGTCGATCGATGGCTTTTGCTGCTGTCCAAAGAAATTTCCTGATCATTCAGCCATTAGAAGTGCGTCTGCTACATCTTTCTTAGGTAGAGTTAGAAATCTCCCATAAATACCTCGTGCAAATCCTTCTATATCTCTGAAAATTACAAATTCACCGGGTCTAAGATAACCAGCTTCTGTTTCTTCTGGTCCAAGTGAATGGTCTGGTTTACGTTTGATATCGTTTGATGGCCACGATAGGCCGGTTATTGATTCTGGATTGCCTACTCTCGCATCCATTACCCAACCAGCTTCATCCTCATCGTGATCTGAATCATATTCTTCGTAGGCTTCACCGTATCCTTGGCATGCCCAATTGGTGTCGATCGATGGTCTATGGTTCCCATCGATCGATGCTCGGTAATCAGATCGGTGCCCAAAAAGGTTTCAAGCTCCATTGGCCATTGCAAGTATATCTGCTACATCCTCCTTCGTGACATTTAGAATTCTACCATCCATAGCTCTTGCGTGACCATCTGGACCTCTTATAATACCGAAGTCCTCTGGTTGTAGATAACCAGCTTCTCTGTCGCGTTCTTCTGCTGAATAAGGTTCGGTTTCTGCTTCGTTCTCAATATCGATCGATGGCGTATGGTTGCCGTCGATCGATGTCGATTTCCCCGGTTCATGGAAAAAATAAAAAACTCCAGACTCTTCCATAGAAAGCCCTCGATACTCGATCATCTCTTATTCTATGTAATTTGCATCGTATTAAAGGTGGGCTAGTTTGTAATCGTGATCAGCATGGTGGGTGTGGATTGGTTCTGGGTTATGGGTGTCGATTGCTGTTGAAGGGTGGGTGTTGATTGATTGTTGATATGCAAGACTGTCGATCGATGATAGGGGTTGGGTGTCGATCGATGCTCCATCTACCGATTTCTCATTGCACTCGTAATCGCAGAAACATGTGGCCACAAGCTCTGCATCGTTACACAGTTTTGTGAGGGAAGGTTTATTCTTATAAATTTCATAATATATATTATGATCAATCAAGGAAAGGCACAACCTTTTTGTCTTCATGTCACATATATCTCCTATGGTGGCCATGAAGGCTCTTCCCAGTAACAAGGAAGAGTTCCAATTGATCTGGATGTCCATCACATGGAAATATATCGGGACTAAGACGTCTTAAATTCGTAGTGGGACATCTCTGCATATACCTCCTGAGTCTACTCTAGAGCCATCCACAAAGATGAAAGAATCATTGGAGGTCTCTATTATGAGGTTTAACTTTTATGCTATAGCTATGGGCATGATGCTCACTTACGATCCGGTGTCTTATAGGGCATTGAGAAATTCATGGTTTTTTATCAGATATGGTACCACAAGCATCCCAGGATCACTTTTCTTCTTTAGAATGATTCCTGGCTCTCTCCTAGTATTATCCTTGGTAGCTTTATCGACTATCATAGGTTTTGATGAATCCCTCTTATGTTCTGGAGTTGTCGTATTCGTGACCTTTGGTCAATCAACTCGTTTTGTTACTGGGTACCATCGATCGATTGTGCGGCCTCTGCATTAAACGACGTGAGAAACTATCTCCGATTCCGTCGAATTAATAGGAACCATCGATCGATTCGTTGTAACTTGTGTTGATCGATGCTTTTGTGGGCTGATTAATGAACTCGCATTTTCTTCCTTCCATGGCTTCTCTTTCTTGAATTTCACCCAAATATAATCATCAATCACAGCATCGACGTGATACTTTTGCCCAGTGTCTTCCCCTTCTTTGACCATAACATCGTATCTCGTAAGGATTTCACTCTTATGAGACATCTGATTCTCCAACTTTTCTAAACGGATGCTGATATCTTTGATTTTTGTATTTAGGTGTAGGTACAAGAAATCTAACTCGTCATTGAGATCCACAATCATCTTTTGTTGTTCCTTCAGTATCTTGTCAAACATAAACTCAATCCATGGTCTTCTGGTTGGCTTTGAAATTTCCATACTTATGGTAGCTTGGGCATTAGCTTCTGCTTCTGTTTCTGTATCAAGGATTATAGTTCCCTGATTGTCTATCCTTTGACCTGCTGCATTACGCATATGACCGTTGAGGTCATGCAAGTCTCCATTCTCATTCTGAACCACTATTATAGGCGCAACCATCTGAACTCATCAGCTGTCGTCGATCGTTGTGGATGAGGTGTTGTCGATCGATGCTATAGAATCAATATCGGTCGATGGTTGAGTTTTGATGTCGGTCGATGTTATTCGTAAAGAGGTATCGGTCGATGCTGTAAGTTTGTCGTTGATCGATGCTTGCCGTCTTTTTTGCGGATTGTGCGTTCAAGTTGTTGTGGGTCAGAGAACAAGTTGTCTTATCCTTTGTTGCTCCTGGTACTCTTTTGCATGCACCTGAAAAATAAAGAAAAAGAAAATTCAGTAACTTTGAAAGTAACAAACCTAGACTAAGTCCTAGAAAATAAATCTAGTGGCGATCAATGTTCCCCGACAACGGCGCCAAATTTGGCGTGGGTGTGTTTTTATGTTCTAATAGGGTATAAATATCCTAAACAAACAACTGTCAAATTAACCCTTAATCCTAACACACAAAATAATACTCTTGTCAAGAGAGATCATGTGTAGTACTTAAGGATCAAATCCACAGAGAACAATGGCACACAATAGATTTCTTATTTCTAAAGACTAAGCTAGGTAACTATATATATTGGTAGCAAGTAATCAGGTCAAGAAAATTTTCATTATTAGAAAGGTATAGGTGCAATATGGAAATATGCTAATAATGCAAATATGGAAATATGCTAATAATTCAAATATGGAAATATGCTAATAATTTAACTAGATGCAAATGTAAATATGCTAGATATAGGATTTCAGGCCAGTGGATTATAGTAGATAGAAGTTAAGGGTATTTAATCATGGAACTTGAAATCAAATGTAAAAGACACCAGCTCTCGCATGCGCGTCTAACATATTGACTAAGTCCAATGTCTCAGCTCTTGCTTGTTGACACGGAATGACCATCGTTTGATGGCAATGATCCTGCATCGATCGATGGTTTCTTGAGTCCAGCTTTACGACCTAGTTCGATAAGTTCACTAGATTAACGAAATCAACTCTCGTTTGTTTCTAGCAACCTAGCTCAACAGAATAAATTTTGATAGTAGACCATGCTCTCGCTTGCGCCTAACTATCCTATTATCAGAGTTCTAGTTAGCTACTCTAGAACACAAGAAATAAACACAATTCTATTAATAGATCAAATAATTACCCTAACAATTCTATTGTTTTGCTAATTCATCAGTACCATTAATAAACCCTAAATATAGTTGGTAACTACTCAAAAATAATTAAAGTAAGAATAATAATCTGAATAAAAGGCATAGATAAAATACTGGAGTTTCAATACAAATCTACCCTTAAGGAGTTATGAACATTTTCCCTAAATAAATCCTAGAACTCTGGTGAGGTGGTCCACACTTAGCCCTCTCACTCACACACTTTTGGCACCTTGCACCAAACACTCACCAGCACCAAGCATCATTTTTTTCTGGTGCAATACATAAAGTATAAATATAAAACCCTAAATTCTAGGTCAACCAAACACTCACCAGCACCAAGCACCCTTTTTTTTTCTGGTGCAATACATAAAGTATAAATATAAAACCCTAATGTCTAGGTCAAAACTCGTCCAAAGGTAATCTTGTAATCTTGTATCATGTCTCTAACATGGGGTTGAAACTCGGTTGTCTGCGAATTGGACATCGATCGATGTCAGATGTTCAACATCGATCGATTTTGCTCATGTAACATCGGTCGACGCCAACGTTATGTCGTCGATCGATGGTAATCTTGTACTTCGACTCTCTCAGTGATGAGCTATGGATTATTTTCCTCTAAATGCTCCAAAAGCTTCAAGTATCTCCATATATCTACAAAACGTACATGGACCTCTAAAGACCTCAAAACATAGCCTAGACACACATAACAGACCCTAAATAGTGCCTATAACTGGTAATAAATAGGCTAAATCACTAATCTATCAATACCATTAATAAACCCTAAACCTAACTAAAGATCTACTGATACATGATCTTTGTCACATAAATCATAGATGAATAGAATAAATATAGAAGATAAATCAAATAAAGAACCAAAGGAGTTCTAGGAGGATTCTGAAGGAGTTCCTCCCTTCTCTCCTAACGCTAGAATAATAGATAGAATAAACCTTGGTGAAGCTTTTCAATCGTAGCCGTTAACAATGGCTTAGAAAACATATAAATAGGGTTTTACGTAGTCCGTTGGTATTTTGTAATTTATGATGGCTTCTGGGCTTAAATCGGCCATAAAATAAGTCGGGTATGTCTTCTGGGATTACCGTCGATTGACACCAAGGCTGTGCCATCGATCGACACCAAGGCTGTAGCGTCGATCGACACTCATTCATCTTCTCCACAGCTTCCTCTCGCGAGGTAGGCAGATAGACAATGCTTCAGTAAATCAGGCATAACTTTAGATCTAACAGTCCGATGGACCTCAACCGGTGGCACTGGAAATATAACTCAATGCTCTGTCATATGTCCAAATATCAGCTCAATCGCATTGTGGGAAGGTCTCCATCCATAGCTAAACATCTGACGTATTTTCCTAGTTATGCATCTCTAAAAGCTCCGAATCACCATAGTTCTCCGGAACGTATCTGAACCTCAAAATACTCTAAAACATACTCCAAACACATATAATAGACTCTAAATAGGGCTGATATCATGGCAAAATAGTGGTAAATATCAGGCCTTATCAACTCCCCCAGACTTAACCTTTTGCTTGTCCTCAAGCAAACAAAGCTAGTGAAAGAGGTTTTAAAAAGCGGAGACTCACATAATGTCTAAGTATAACTGTCACCCTAATTTGTTGCAACCACATCCTATCAAGTCAATCACAGAGAAACTTTATATTCCCTATCCTAGTATAGCAACCAAATCCATTCTACCAACAACTTAGTGAATACTAGTCTGACTCGCCCTTTACTGATTTCATTTCTTTGCATAAAATAAAAGTGCATGATTTACCTTGAGAGTATCAATCAAAGGATATATGGACTCTTACCTCTAAAAGTATCTGAACACACATGTAGTCTTCTCTCGTTCCTTTCCTCTCTCTCTTCTCACTTCTTTTCAGCCAATGTCTCCCTTGTTTTCAGGGTATCATTTTATTTTTTTAATTGGCTGAGATATTTGGATAGGCTTCCATGAATCAAGCCCCAATGGTTTTTGCCACCAGATTCTATTCACTTCTTTTTTACATTTATCTCTTTCTAGGATCATATGAATTAAGCTTTAATGGTTGTAGCCACCAAATTCTGTTCGACTCCTATTTTAATTTGAAGGGGAGAGAGGGGAATCAGAAGCACACAGACTTTTACCTTCTAAACTTGCAGAAGGAATCCGATCCAATGTATACCAAATCCCAAAAAAAGCAAATAGTGTCAGGATTAGTGTTGGAAATCAGCTTCGGTTCCTTCAAACTTTCTAAGCAAGTGTTATATAGCGGCATGATGATCCAGTTTGGTATCTCTAGTAATCTCTGCAAACAACCTTCTAAGAATGGTGCTAAAGTGTGGTTAGTCAATAATAAATCTTGATCATAGTCTTCTTCTTGACTCAATAAAACTTTTTGAAAAACTTATATATATATATATATATATATATATATATATATATATATATATATATATATATATATATATATATATATATATATATATATATATATATATAAATAAAACTCAAAAACAAATAAATAGCGTTAGCGAACCTCCCCTAGACTTAAATTACACAATCTCTAGTGTAATATGTCCCGGACTGGTTAGGAAAAACCAAATCATAAGTAAATAGCTTAAGTGAGAAATTCGATACCAGACTCTATAAAAGAGTGTCAATCGATGGCCGATGGTTGATGATCCATGTTCGATCGATGTTTATTCTTCAGTGTCGATCGATGGTACACCCGTAAGTTTTTACTATGTTCTTTTTTCTTTATATTATAAAACTCAAAATAGAACACAATATCAGTAATATCTCCCCTAGACTTAAACAACACTATCTTCAGTGTTCTACAGTCTAAGATTGGTGAAGAAAATAAATCATAAGAACCAAATTTGACAAGGAAAAATGATATACCTTCTTGCTGGTGGTGACCGTCGTTCGACACATTTAAGTGGCGGCCAATCGATGCTCGGTTTGATCCGTCGATCGACAGTAATCAAGTGTCGATCGATGCTCTGTGCAATCTATCTTCCTCTTATCTCTTTTTTTTTTAACCTGAAATAAATAAATACAAAAATTAGTAATAAATGAAAAATAAAATCTAATTAAAACTTACTAAACAGTGGGTTGCCTCCCACTCAGCGCTTGTTTTTAGTCTTTAGCTTGATGTTTTGAAACTCTGATTCAGTTCGGATGAGATTCGGAACTTGCTACAAAACAATTCCAAGTGTCCAATATTTTTAGCTTCATCACCATTTTTGTGAAAGCCTCCATTGACTCTTCTTCTTTGTCTATAATTTCAGTAATAAGAAGTGCTCGAAGCTTTGAAAATGGCTGAAAGAAGCATCTGATGCGCGCTCTATATTTCTTGACACTATCTGAGAAGTTGGGAATCAATGATGACCGAGGACCTTCCTTGATCCTTTTTCTCTTCTTCCAATTCCTCATATTCTTTCTCCTAGACTTGTCTGATCTCGTGGTGCCTCCATCAAAAATATTACGAAACACTTCAAACTCATTCTTCTCTGATCCGTGATGAGTGTCGATCGACGCTCTAGTGTTGATGTCGATCGATGTTCCAGTGGTGGTGTTGATCGATTTATCAATGATGGTGTCGATTGATGCTGCGACCGATGGTCCTTGGTCAACGTCACTTTCACACTTCAATACTCTCTGAGAAACTATTGCATAAAGAGGATCATCAAATACCTCAACGTAGGGATCCGTATGCACACTTCCATCTGGTGGAATAGGAGAATAAACTTCAAATACAGTGCATGGAACCACAATCTTCACAGGATCATGTATCCTCTTCACTCTTTTCTAAAAGCCATCAGCTTCTTTTGTGTAGATAGGTGGTCTGTGATGTTTAGAGGCAGCAAGATCTGAGGTCTTGGACACGTGCATTCTCTCCTCAACTGGTCATGGTTCAATCATGTAACCGGGCTGTTCGTCCAAGAATTAGTGTAGATCGATGTTGGATGGGCGGTGTCGATCGATAGCATCTGGTGTGTGTCGATCGATATCATTAGGTGGGTGTCTATCGATATCATTAGGTGGGTGTCTATCGTTATCATTAGGTGGGTGTCTATCGTTATCATTAGGTGGGTTTCGATCGATGTTAGCCTTTGGTGAAGTCTCTAGATCTTTTCCCGAAGTGTTCTGATCGCCATCAAGCTTCATCTCCAAGTCATGATCCATATCTTCAAGCTTTTCCTCCAGCTCTAAGAAGTCTTCCACATTGACTTTCCTAATCGAATCCAAATACCCAAGTTGTTCTCTATCCTCTACCTCCAAAAGATCTCCCATGGTGATTTCTCTGTCTACATCTGGAGCATGATAACAACTTGATACATCGGTGCTCTTTAGTATCGAGTCTGCAATGTCTTGAAGATAACTCGTTCTTTCATGGATGTAGAGTGGTGTCGATCGATAACCGAGGTGTGTCGATTGATGCTGAGGTCTTAGGGTCGATCGACATTCAGATCTTAGTGTCGATCAACGCCGAGGTCGGATAGATAAAATCAGCTTCTTCTGCTCTGCTCGGCTCAGATCCAGGAAAATTAATACCCATTGCTACGTACTCGACAATCTGTCATGGAGTCTCGTCTTCTTTCTTAATTTGCCAAATTTCAGGATCTTATCCCACATATCGTTGATCTATTTTTCTCGAGCTGCTGCAGCTTCATCGAGAAATTCAT
Source organism: Moricandia moricandioides (assembly GCA_905132885.1). Taxonomy (NCBI): domain Eukaryota; kingdom Viridiplantae; phylum Streptophyta; class Magnoliopsida; order Brassicales; family Brassicaceae; genus Moricandia; species Moricandia moricandioides. The sequence continues at coordinate 30,690 of CAJHQQ010001286.1, forward strand.
AAAGAAATGCTCTTTCAATATCATCCCAGCGAGTCAGAGAACGTGGTTCCAGTCGTCTAAACCAGCTAAATTCATTCCCAGAGATAGAATAAGGGAAGATCTTGCAGATCATGTGGCATTCAGACACTTCATTCTGCTCTCTCCTTGAGTCTAGATCTACAAGTTCTTCGATGTGTTCCTTTGGATCTTCAGAAGCAAACCCTGAAAAGAGTTATGAGCTGCCCAATCATACCATTCACAGCTCATCTGGAAGTCATTTATCTCAGCAACATCAATGACATCAGGGATCACAGCTCCTTGTGCATTAATCAATTGTCCTATGATGTTGCGAGGACGACCTTCTTCTTCTCGTAAGATCCAATTCTCATCAGCCTTAAGTATAAGAACTTTAATTTCCTCTATCTTCTCGCAAGTGGCGTCGATAGATGCTGAGGTCTTAACATCGATTGACGTTGAAGTCTTAGTGTCGATTGATGCTGAAGTCGGATCACTATTATTGGCTTATTTTACTCTACTCAGCTCTCCATATCCTTCTTCTTCTTCTTCTTCTTCTTCTTCTTCTTCTTCTTCTTCTTCTTCTTCTTCTTCTTCTTCTTCTTCTTCTTCTTCTTCTTCTTCTTCTTCTTCTTCTTCTTCTTCTTCTTCTTCTTCTTCTTCTTCTTCTTCTTCTTCTTCTTCTTCTTCTTCTTCTTCTTCTTCTTCTTCTTCTTCTTCTTCTTCTTCTTCTTCTTCTTCTTCTTCTTCTTCAGGAAGAGAGTATGGGAATAGTTTGTAGAAGTAGTAATCTTCAGAGACTCCATTGCACTTAATGGTCGACGCTAAATCATCGAATGATTCAAGGTGGTTACTGGGACAAATATGAGGAAGACCATGAAAAGGATGCTGACCCACAAGAGAGATATATGTAGGATTCAGCTCAAAGACATTCCTCTGTGGTGTAGAACAACACATCGCAGACATTTTGGCATAGAATCCTCAGGCCTGTTGTAGTCTCTAAGTGCCTTTTGTCATTCAATCCCAGAATTCACATTAACAGCAGTAGTATCAGGGATTGCAGTCCCCTATGCATGAATCAATTTCCCTGAATTGTTGTGCGCACAACTTCTTTCGTCTCGTAAGATGCCATTCTTGTCAAGTCTTAGTATGAGTTCTTTGACCTTCTCTATCTTCTCGCAAGTAGTATCCATCGACGGCGAAGTGTGGGTGTTGATCGATGTCATGATGTTAGTATCGATCGTCGGTGAAGTATTGTGTTGATCGATGCTCGCTTCTCTTTGCTATCAATCACTATTTGGAGGGTGTCTACTGCCCTCGTAGACTTATGGATCGTGCGCGAATCAGCAGATTCTTTTTTGAAGAACCCAAAAATCCTCTACTCATTGCTTCATGGTACTAGTATGTACCTGAAACACAAGAATTTTTTTTTATGTATGTAAAAATAATATAAAAAAATACCTAGACTAAATCAAACAAATTGAGTCTAATGGCGAATCCTTGCTCCCCGGAAACGACGCCAAATTTGAGAGGAGGGTTTTTATGTATTTCAATGCAAACTCTATCAAATTAATCCTACGAACTACTCTTGCCAAGAGATGTCAAATTGTAGTATTTAGGGATCAAATCCACAGGGAGCATGGGCACACAATAAACTCAATACAGTCGCGATTAAGCTGGGCAAATAGATTAATAAGCCGTGAATAAAGTAGCAAGTTGATGGATTGGTTGTTGTAAACAATAATAATAAATAGCTAGATCTATGGTTTCAGACAAGTGGATTATAGAGGATAGAATCTAAGGGTACTAATCATAGAACTCGATATGTAATGTAAAGTATGACCAACTCTCGCTGCAAGTCTAATCTATTGGCTAAGTCCGATGTTTCAACTCTCGCCTGTTGACACATAATGATTGTCGATCGACGGCAACGATCTTGCATCGATCGATGGTATCTTGAGTCAAGCTTTATGACCTAAATTCGATAAGTTCACTAAATTAACTAAATCACATCTCGTTTGTTTCTAGCAACCTAGCTCAACATGATTAATTCTGGTATTAGACCATGCTCTCGCTTGCGCCTAACTATCTTATGATCAGGGTTCTAGTTAGCTACTCTAGAACACAAGCAATAAACATAATTCTATTGATATATCTAATAATCACCCTAGAAATTGTATTGCTTGGCTAATCCTTCAATACCATTGATAAACCCTAAACCTAACTAGAGATCTACTCAAACATGATCTTTGTCACATAAATCATAGATGAATAGAATAGATATAGAATATATATCAAATAAAGAACCAAAGGAGTTCCAGGAGGACTATGAAGGAGTTCCTCCCTTCTCTCCTAACCCTAGAACAATAGATAGAATAAAGCTTGGTGAAGCGTTTCAAGCGTAGCTGTCAACAATGGCTTAGAAAACATATAAATAGGGTTTTAGCTCGTCCATGGGTATTTTGGTTATTTGTGATGGTTTATGAGCTTAAGTCGGCCATAAAACAAGTCTGGCCTGTCTTCTGGGATCACCGTCGATCGACACCAAGGCTGCGTCGTCAACAAACACTCATTCATCTTCTCGACAGCTTCCTCTCGCGAGGCAGGCAGACAAACCATGCTTCAGTAAATCGGCATAACTCTAGATCTAACCGTCCGAGATGGACCTCAAACCGGTGGCATTGGAAATATAACTCAAAGCTCTATCGTATGTCCAAATATCAACTCAACCGCACCGTGGGAAGGATCCATATATAGCTAAACATCTGACGCATCTGCACAGTTCTGCATACCTAAAAGCTCCAGAATCACCAAAGTTCTCCATTACGTACCTTAACCTGAAAATACTCTAAAACATACTCCAAACACATATAATAGTCTCTGAATGGGGCTGATATCATGGCGTAATAGTGGTAAATATCAGGCCCTATCATCGATCGACACAGACGTCCAAGCATCGATCAACAAAGCGATAAAAGCATCGGTCGAAAGTGCGACCGTAGCATCGATCGACAGAGGAGAAACCCGGTTCGACTACCGAACCTCAATGCAAGTCTGATTGTGAGTCCAACTGTGACGGTTTTGGGACAGAATACAGACACGTCTGAAGCTATGGATCTTGACAGAGAAGACGAGGGACACTCCAAGAGGAAGCAAAATATTTCCAAACATCAACGCAGAGAAGCCAATGAAAAAGAGATGGATAAATTTGACAAACGCGTTTTCAAAATTCCTCTAGATACCTCTTTTGATGAAGCTTATTATACTCACTGATTATGGATGTTTTTCAGGGAAACAAGGGAGACAGATGATGAGATAGAGATAATGTTCAATCATCTTAGAGAGAAGATGAAGCAGAGGACTTGTTTGAAGAAGAAAAGTGATCCTGGAAAGTTTGTGGTTCCATGCTTCATCAAGGGCAACGAATATCCCAACACCCTCTACGATACTGGATCATCAGTGAGCATTATGCCAAATTCTTTGGTAGAGGAGTTGAACCTAAGAGTAGAACCCTCCAATGATTCGTTCACGTTTGTAGACTGCTCAAGAGTGAACTCATGAGTGATTGTAAAAGATGTTCCACTACAGATTAACAACACCTTAGTCCCAATAGACTTCCATGTGATGGACATCAAGATAGACTGGAACTCTTCGCTACTACTCGGTAGAGCATTCATGGCCACCGTGGGAGCTATCTGCGATATGAAGTTAAACATGTTGTATCTATCTCTAATCGATCAATATAATTTTTATGAACATGTTAAGAAAAAGAGCAAAGATACTCTGATTGAATTGTCTAATGATGCAGAGCTTGTTACCACATGCTTTTGCAATTATGAGTTCAATGAGGAATCAGAAGAAGGAGCATCGATCGACACACAACCTGAACATCGATTGACGAGATTGTAATTCAACAATCGATCGACGCTTAAGCCTCATTATCGATCGACACCCACCATTCAGAACCGATCAATGCTTGGAAAACAGATCTTCATTACAACCCAACCTACCTCAAGTACGACAAAGATTACAGAGAAGAAGAAATAATCGAATACCGACGAATTTCTATGGAAGAGGCTGGTGTTTTTCATGTTGCCCATCAACTTGGGAAATCTACGTCGATCGATGGTAGCCAATCACCATTGATCGATACTGGTTGTAACTCAGAGTCCGAACTGGATTCAACAGCAGAACGCGAGAGGGAGTATGGTTATCTACAACCAGATGAGTACGGCATTATGAGAGATCCAGATGGTCACGCAAGAGTTATGGATGGCAGAATTTTGCATGTCACGAGAGAATATGTGGCAGATATACTTGCGATGGCTAATGGAGCTGGAAATCGTTTCGGTAACCAGTCTGATTATTGTGCATCGATCGACGGTCACCATACACCATCGATCGACACCCATCAGGCATACCGAGGTTACGATGAAGCTTACGAAAAATATGATGCAGATTATAGAAAGGAAGAGCTAACTGAGTATCGCAGCCTAGCACTTGAAGAAGCTGGCTGAGTAATGAACGCGGAAGTGGATAATCAAGCATCAATCAACAGAACTTCCTTGCCTTCAAACAACATCAGACGTAAACCAAAAGAAGAGCCAAGAACAGAAGATGCAGATGATGGTTATCTCAGACCAGGTGAGTTTGGAATTTTTAGAGATACAAAAGGACGTGCACGAGATCTCTATGGAATAATTCTAAACAACAACCATCGATCGACGCACGAGTACATGCATCGATGGACAGCAAGGAACAGAAGAACATGCCAATCCACATTGATCTATGCACTCCCAAACATCACAAATCAATCGACGCCAGCCTTTATGCATCGATTGACACCACAATTCAAGGGGTGAACCAGTTTTGTACCTCTAATCCTTTTGGTTCAGGAAGTCCACAATCAGTCAATTGAATAAACCCACTACTGATAGACGGTCATGTAGACCATGGACAGAGAGCTTTTGATGCAAACGGCAAAAGAATTTTCTATTGGGAAAAGAAAGATGAATTTGGCATCTATAGAGACGAGAATGGCAATGCACGAGCTATAGACGGGAGAGTTGTGAATGTGCAGGAATAAGATATCAGAGCAGTTCTAGAAAGAGCTAATATATTTGAGCAAAGCTACATAAGTCTACCAGAACATGCAGCAAAGAACGCTATGTCTATGAAGAAGCAAGATATATACAGCAGAGCAAAGATTGACGATATCGTGCATGAGATCTACAAAGCTCAAGAGATATCACTGGATGATTCTTACAAGAGGCTTAATGATGTCTACTATCCTATAGAAAAGTTCCTCACTGGTTTGACTACACGCATGGATGAGAAGAAGAATCATGCTATTGGGCCAAACAGAGTGACATCAATCGACGGCACCATCAAGCCATCGATCGATGCTGACTTTGACAGACAGAAGCCCGCGGCAGAAAAACTATTAGAAGACATGCTCAATGAGATTGCTTTTTTCGCAGAGCCTGATGAAGGAAGATATCTCTCAACAATTGGAGGATATATCAGAGACTACAGCTACCAGACTTGGAATGCTAAAGCGCAGTATTGAGAATCTACAAAGGAGAATGCATTTAGTGGAGGTTACTAAGAAGATCATGAAGAATAAGAAAGCTAGAGAAGATGAGGCAATGAGAAGCTTCGTGGTACATGGTCACAGAAGGGAAAAGAAGAAGTAGACACTTGTTTTCCAAGTGTTGATCCACCTCCATTCTAGTCAGAAATTTCAAAACGTCGAGGTTAAGACTATAACCAAGCGCTGAGTGGGAGGCAACCCACTGTTTAGTAAGTTTTATTTAGTTTTTACTTATACTACTATTTATTTCGGGTTTTACTTTGTTTTTACATACTATTTGAGTCCACCATCGATCGACTTCGACAATGGATCGCGACCATCGATCGACCACACACGCCTACCATCAATCGACGCCCTCTTACAGAGGGAGGTATCGAGTTTCCTACTTAAGCTATTAAATTATGAATTGATTTTCCCAACCGATCTACGGCGGATTACACTGGGTACAGTGTAATTTAAGTCTGGGGGAGGTACACTAACGCTATTTATTTGTTTCTGAGACTTATTTATATATATGTAAGTATTTCAAAATATTTTATTGAGTCAAGAAGAAGACCATGATCAAGATTTATTACTGACTAACAAAACTTTAGCACCATTCTTAGAAGGTTGTTTGCAGAGATTACTAGAGATACCAAACTGGATCATCATGCCGCTATATAACACTTGCTTAGAAATTTTGAAGGAACCGAAGATGATTTCCAACACTAATACTGACATTATTTGCTTGCTTTGGGATTTGGTATAAACTGGATCGGATCCTTCTGCAAGTCTGGAAGGTAAAAGTCTGTGTGCTTCTGATTCCCCTCTCTCTCCCCTTCAGATTAAAGGAGTTGAACAAGATTTGGTGGCTGCAACCATTAAAGCTTGATTCATATGATTATAGAAAGAGATAAAGGTTAAAAAGAAGCGAACAAGATCTAGTGTCAAAAACCATTAGAGCTTGATTCATGGAAACGTGTCCAAATATCTCAGTCAATTAAAAAAATAAAATGATACCCTCAAATGAAGGGATACATTGACTGAGAAGAAGTGAGAAGAGAGAGAGGAGAGGAATGAGAGAAGACTACATGTGTGTTCAGATACTTGCAGAGTTAAGAGTCCATGTATCCTTTGATCGATACTCCCAAGTTAAATCCTACATTTTTATTTTATGCAAAGAAATGAAATCGGTAGAGGGGCGAGTCAGACCAGTATTCGCTAAGTTGTTGGTATAATGGATATGGTTGCTATACTAGAATAGGGTATATAAAGTTGGATATGGTTGCTATACTAGGATAGGGTATATAAAGTTTCTCTGTGATTGACTTGATAGGATGTGGTTGCAACAAATTAGGGTGACAATTATACTTAGAAATTATGTGAGTCTTCGCTTTTCAAAACCTCTTTCACAGGCTTATTTGTTTGAGGACAAGTAAAAGGTTATGTCTTGGGAAGTTGATATAGCCTATTTATTACCAGTTTTAGGCCATGTTATAGGCTCTATTTAGGGTCTCTATTATATGTGTCTAGGCTATGTCTTGAGGTCTTTTCGGGTCCATGTAAGTTTTGGAGATATATGGGGATAGTTGGAGCTTTTGGAACATTTAGAAAAGAAGAATCCATAGCTGATCATTGACAGAGTCAAAGTACATGAAAGCCATTGATCGATGACAACATCTTGGCGTCGACCGATGGTAGAAGACCAAGATCTATCGATGTTGCACACTTGCTGATCGACCTTGGTCTTGTAACAACGGACGATGACAAGGTCGTGTCGTCGATCGAAGACTGTCTCGTACTTTGACTCTCTAACTGATCAGCTATGGATTCTTCTCCTCTAAATGTTCCAAAAGCTCCAAGTATCTCCATATATCTCCAAAACGTACCTGGACCTGTAAATACCCTAAAACTTAGTCTAGACACACATAATAGACCATAAATAGAGCATAACATGACCTAAAACTGGTAATAAATAGGCTATATCAAAGATTGCTTCTGACAGAGTCGCATCCTTCTTCTGTTGTCTCTTCCTTGATCTCCTCAGGTAAGCCACACTTGGCTATCAACACCTTTTCAACCCTCTTGGGTTCAATGAACATCTTATTCACCCCATTGTTTATGTTTCTTCTCCTCTCACGAGCAAAACGATCCACCTTCTTGTGTCCAACCTTCCCAAAAAACCAACAACACATCCTATGTTGATTCTTGTTTCGCTTGATACAGTTGCTGATACACCGATCAAACTCCTCCCTTGTACCAGTTGCACAACCATGCTTCAGAACCTCCTGTCTGGCTTCATGTTGGTGCACTGATGTACTACCTTCGGCTTGTTACTCACAACTACACGCTGTAGAACTTCCCGGCGCAGCCTTGTCGTACGCCCCGACGTACTTCCTGACGAACTTCTTTGGCTTCACGTTTTGATGTGCTCTGATGTGTTGGATTTTATCTCATTTTCAAATTAAACCTATATTCCCACTTTACTCTCTCAAATAAGAGGTTCAGTTTAGTACTTAGGGATCGAATCCACAGAGACTCTAGGATTGCACAATAGACTTATTGTTTTCGAATTAAAACTAGATGAATTATAACAATAACAATAGAAGCAATCTTTAAGATTGATTTGGTTTGTGAAGATTAATTTAGGAGGTTAGCCTTAGGGAAAATTCTCAGGTAGATTTTAATAATGAAGATTAGCAGGTTGCTAGGGTTTTATTAAGTATCGTTCCCAATTTAAACCTTAGGGTTTTTGGAGATCACTCTAGCGCACCTCGGCTGAGCGTCGATCGATGGCAATACGTTGTCGTCGATCGATGCTCATTCTATACAATACTAATTTTGTGGTTTAATAGATTCTCTAAAATTCTAATTCAACTCTCGTTTGTTACTAGTTATTCAGATTGTTTAAGATAGATCCTAGGTTATAACCAAGCTCTCGCTTGCGCAATTAGAAACCTAGTTTCTAAGATTGAATTGATTCAATTCAACTCAACATTAAGTGCAACTTAAACAAAAAACCAAGAAGATTACCCTAACAATTCTATAAAATCACCAATACATTACTACCAATGAATAACCCTAAATCTAATAAACAACTACTCAGACATAGTAATAAAGAACATCATTAAATTATGAAAAATTGCATAAAATATAATGAGTAAGAAGATAAGGAGTTCAAGATCTTCTCTGTAATGATGATAAGATCTTTCTCTCTAATAGATGTAGCAGTGTGTTCCAACTCTAAAACTCTGGTGTAACTTTGTGGCTGCCCTCGTTTCTGAATAATACAACTTAAGGCTTAACAAATATAGAAAACTCTAATAAATAGTCTAAATCCGGCCACAGACTTGTCTTGCAATTAATGAGACTATTGGGTAAAACTTGTAGTGTCTCAATCTTTCTGCCGACTTCATCGTCGATTGACGCACAGTTTATAAAGTCGATCGATGGCTCAATCATAAATCTGGGTCCGACTGCTAATTGCTCCAAAATAGTCCAAAAGCTCTAATTGCTTCCAATAAGTACCTAGACCTGTAAATACTCTAATACAATACTAAATGCATATAAAAGACTCTAAATATACTATATATATCATAGGTGAAATAGGTAAAATCCATAGTATATCAACTCCCCTAGACTTAACATTTTGCTTGTCCTCAAGCAAACAAAGCCTATGTGAGAAATTTAAAAAAACGAAGACTCACATACTGTCTAAGTATAACTGTCACCTTACTTTCTTGCAGCCACATCCTATCAAGCCAATCACAGAGAAACTTAATATACCCTATCCTAGTATAGCAACCAAATTCATTCTACCAACAACTTAGCAAATAGTAGTCTGACTCGCGCCTCTACTGATTTCATTTCTTTGCATTAAATATAAGTGTAGGCTTTACCTTGGGAGTATCGATCAAGGGACACATGGACTATTACCTCTACACCTATCTGAACACACATGTAGCCTTCTCTGATTCCTTTCCTCTCTCTCTCTTTTCACTTCTTCTCAGTCAGTGTCTCCCTTGTTTTGAGGGCATCATTTTATTTTTTTAATTGACTGAGATATTTGGATAAGCTTCCATGAATCAAGCCCTAATGGTTTTTGCCACCGGATCATATTCAATTTTTTTTACCTTTATCTCTTTCTAGGATCATATGAATCAAGCTTTAATGGTTTTAGCCACCAAATCATGTTTGACTCCTTTTTTAATCTGAAGGGGAGAGAGAGGGGAATCAGAAGCACACCGACTTTTACCTTCCAGACTTGCAGAAGGAACCCGATCCAACGTATACCAAACCCCAAATCAAGCAAATAATGTCAGAATTAGTGTTGGAAATCAGTTTCGGTTCCTCCAAACTTTCTAAGCAAGTGTGATATAGTGGCAAGATGATCCACTTTGGTATCTCTAGTAATCTCTGTACCAACCTTCTAAGAGTGGTGTTAAAGTGTGGTTAGTCAATAGTAAATTTCTGATCATAGTCCTCTTCTTGACTCGATAATTTTTTTTTGAAAAAAAACTTATATAGATATATTGAATAAAACTCAAAACAAATCAAATAGTATCAGCGAACCTCCCCTAGACTTAAATTACACTGTCCCCAGTGTAATCCGCCTTGGATTGGTTATGACAAAATAAATCATAAGTAAACAGTGTTGGAGATAGTTGAATATACCAACAATGTTAGGTGTATCGATCGATGGCAGAAGGTGAGCGTCGACCGATGGTAAACCATCATCGACGATCGATGGTAAACCATCATCGACGATCGATGTTGAAAGTATGGTGTCGATCGATGGGTAATTCGAGCTATCGGGATACCTTCATATATGGAATAGATATTGTATTAGGTAATAATATAAATAAAGTTAAAAACTCGTTACGCTATGTTAGAGCCCCATCGATCGATAGCAACAAAGAGGCATCGATCGATGGTAGACAGGCAGACTGAATTGTGTGTGTCTACTCTCCATTCTGATCATCTCTTTGTGGGTTAGCTCTGTTAGATACTCAAACACATGACAAAAAGAAGATCAAATAATAATAAATAAATAAATAAGTAGTCGAAAGTAGAAATGCAACAAAAATAAATAAACATAAGTATAAGTCTGAAAGGGAGATGAAGTAAAAGAGAAAGGAGTATCGAGAAGACTACTCCTCATCGTATGTATCTTGGTCATGCTGCTGCTGCTGTAGTGCTGGAGGTGATCTGGCTCGTGTCTTGGGACGGCTGAAGCACTGGCATCGTGACATGGTTTCTACCTGGCCCATATTGCTTGAAGCGTGTCCACCATGACTCGCTGGAAAGCACCATGGTCGTGTATGCGCATCTCTGGAATCACATGGAGGCTGGAAGAGGTGGAGGCGGCTGTGCTGGCTCGTCCGCTCCTGCTGCGGCGACCGGGTGTGCTGGGCGGAGACCTGCTCTGCGTCATACTCTGAGGGGTGCGGTGTGGATGTGGCGCTTAGCTGGGTGGAACGTGAGACGCTGTAGATCGTCAGAGAAGTCTTTCACCTCTCGCAGTGGTAGTGGTATCATCCTTGGTCCCTCGTCATCCACAAAGGACCAAAAGCACCCTCCTTCAGCCACTGGGCCCTCGTCAGGTGACCCTTATCCATGAAGCGCAATCCTCTCTCCACCGAAGCTTGACGTGTGTGTGTGTTTTCTGTTTTAATAGGGTAATAAATCCTATACAAACAGCAGTCAAATTAACCCTTAATCCTAACACACAAAATAATAATACTCTTGTCAAGAGAGATCGAGTGTAGTACTTAGGGATCTAATCCACAGAGAACAATGACACACAATAATTTTTTTTTCTAAAGGCTAAGCTAGGTAACTATATATATTGGTACCAAGTAATCAGGCCAATGAAATATTTCTTATTAGAAGGTATAGATGCAATATGGAAATATGCTAGTAATGTAAATACTGAAATATGCTAGTAATGTAAATATGGAAATAAGCTAGCAATGTAAATATGGAAATATGCTAGATCTAGGGTTTCAGGCAAGTGGATTATAGTAGATAGAAGTTAAAGGTATTTAATCATGGAACTCGAAATCTAATGTAAAAAATACCAGCTCTTGCATGCGCACCTAATCTATTGATTAAGTCCAATGTCCCACCTCTCGCTTGTTGACACAGAATGACCGTCGATCGATGGCAATGATCCTGCGTCGATCGATGGTTTCTTGAGTCAAGCGTTATGACCTAATTCGATAAGTTCACTAGATTGGCTAAATTAAATCTCGTTTGTTTCTAGCAACGTCGCTCAACAGAATAGATTTCGATAGTAGACCATGCTCTCGCTTGCGCCTAACTATCCTATTATCAAGGTTCTAGTTAGCTACTATAAAACACAAACAATAAACACAATTCTATTAATAGATCTAATAATGACCTTAATAATCAGTACCATTGATAAACCCCAAACGTAGTTGATAACTACTCAGACATAATTTAAGTAAGAATAGTAATCTGAATAAAATGCATAGATAGAATATTGGGGTTTCAAAGCACACTTAGAACACTTAGCACCCCTAGTACTAGCACACTCACAAGCACACTTACAAGAACACCTCTTCTGGTACAATACATAAAGTATAAATATAAAACCTTAAAATCTAGGTCAAAACTCGTCCAAGGGTAATCTTGTAATCTTGAGTCATGTCTCTAACTTGGGCTTGAAAGTCGGCTGTCTGCGAACTAGTTATCGATCTATGGCAGATGTGCAACATCGATCGATCTTAGTCATGTAACATCGGTCGACGCCTATGTTGTATTGTCAATCGATGGTAATCTTGTACTTCAATTCTCTTCAGTGATCAGCTACGGATTATTCCTCTCCAAATACTCCAAAAGCTCCAAGTATCTCCATATATCTCCAAAACATACATGGACCTGTAAAGACCTCAAAACATAGCCTAGACACATAACATACCCTAAATAGAGTCTATAACATGGTCTAAAACTGGTAATAAACAGGCTATATCAAAGCTCCCTCGAGGCTGATGCCAAGAAAGCTGAAGATTGGTGTCAGGAGGCTCCCTATCGTCTCCCTCTTCATGCCAGAACCGTGGAAGGGTTTTTCGTTCAGGGACGCTAGATGCTCTGCAAATATAGCTCCCATGTTCACCTGCTGATCGGTCTATGGTGGAACAAAGAGCTCGTCATCGAGCCCAAATAATTCCCTGACGTAATAGTATAGTAGTGTCAGCTCCTGAACCCGAACCTTGTTGGGCTCCATCTTGCACAACAGGGTGTTGGCAAGGACCTTTAGGAAATAACGCAGGGTGGGGTGACGAACATCCGTTTGAGTGGCTGACCCAGAGTCAAAATGGCATGTCCCAATGAGGCCCCAGAAAGTAGACAGACTAGGAAAAGGAGCAACCGCACAAGCGCTGGTACCGATGTCAAAGCCGAAGATCTCGCACAGCTGTGGGATGGGGATCCTGTACCAGATGCCTCTGATGAAGAAGGTCAGGGTGGCCTCATGTGCCACCTTCGCCCTGGGGCTCTTGTAGAGCACCTGAGCTGTAGAGATGCACTGCCTCACCAGGTTGGGGTAGAGAGGATATGGCTTAGTAGCCATGGTGCGTAATCCGAGCTCCTACACCATCTGTCTGAAGTCAGTGTAGAGCCCCAGTTTCTTCAAGGTTCGCTTGTCAGCGAACTTGGTTGGCTCGATGGTGACGCCCTGCCAGACGTTGTAATAGAGGCTGTCGAAATCATCCCTCTCCTCACTCAGGGGACGGTGTGTGCATTCCCTCGATGCCACAGCGATTCGAGGGTGTGGATAGTCCTTGAAGGTCACAAGTAGAGCTTCCTCTTCCTTGGACCAAGGGTCTCGGCATGGAGCACCCGTGGTAGAGCGTTGGCACTACCAACCTCATAACACGCCTTATTTCTCCTCTCGTCCATCTGCATATAACAAAACAAAGCACAAATCACAATCGATGTTGAAGTGAAAGTAACATACGTCGATCGATGGAATCGCATTGTCATCAATCGACAGGACCTAATGGCCGTTGATCGATGTCGACTCATGGGCATCGATCGACGCTGTGTCATGGATCAGTGTTCACAAGATCGGAAATAATCAACTCAAATTGTGCAAATCATGTGTAAAAATGATGAATAGTCCCTAATATAGTACTCGAGCACCCTAAATCGTTCTACATTCCGGGTAAAACCACCAAAAATTTGATTTTTCTTCAAACCCTAAAAAATTTCCTAAACTAAGAGATTTTGAGAACATACCTTGAAGATTGATTGATTTAAAGAGTTGAACAGGTAGAGAGTGTAGAAATCGTGTGGTTTAGGCTCAAAAACGAGCAAAATCGGCCAAAAATTCAGAGAGACGTCGGGTGTAGAACTCGTGTGTGTTTTTGGCGGTTGGGAGAAAAGTGTTTTATGAATCGGGGTCGTGTCGAGTTAACCTACACGACGCACGACCGTCGATCGACGGTCCTATAGGGGCATCGATCGATGGTCTGGTCGGTGACTCCTTATTTAGTTTAGATTTTTGTAATTGCATAAATAATAGATAATCATTAAATATTTGTTAATTATTAAAGTATTACTGCTAATATATAAAAAAAAATTGGGTTTTTTTTATCATTATTTTTATATATATAAATATAAATATTAATTATTACTATATTAGTAATTTTAGTGGGTTGCCTCCCACTCAGCGCTTGTTTAAAGTCGTTAGCTTGATGAAAAAAATAGGCTCATCATTTGGGATTAGGCATCTCTAGACATGTGGTCTGAGTATGCGGAATTTCAGCTCTAGTCCAATAGTGTTTCACTCGCTGCCCATTCACCATGAAATCTTCTCCTTTAGGATTAAACATGAAAACTGTTCCGTGAAGCGTAACTTCTTTGATGGTGAAGGGTCCGGACCAACGAGAACGTAAATTTCCACAAAATAGGGTTAGCAGAGAGTTGTACAAGAGTACTTGATCGTTCGGTTCGAAATGACGTGAAATAATTTTCTTGTCGTGATAGGCTTTCGTTCTATCCTTGTACAATTTTGAGTTCTCGTAGACGTGATATCGGATTTCATCGAGCTCATTTAGCTGAACTAATCTCTTTTCTGCTGCGGATTTAGCATCGAAGTTTATCCTTTTTATGGCACATTCTGCTTTATGCGCTAGCTCTATAGGGAGATGGCAGGATTTTCCTTAGATTAAGTGGAATGGGGTAGTTCCTAATGGAGTTTTAAATGCTGTTCGGTATGCCAAAAGTGCATCATCTAACTTCAAAGACCAATCTTTATGGGTTGGTCCTACAGTCTTTTCTAGGATTTCTTTGATCTGACGTTGGATATTTTTACTTTCCCGCTGGTCTGAGGATGATAGGGTGTAGCTACTCAATGGTGAACTCTATGTTTCTTGAGCAGTTTTCCGAACACTTTGGTAATGAAGTGGATACCTCCATCGCTTATTACGATTCGCGGAACTCCAAATCTAGTAAATATAATACTCTTAAAGAGTTTAACAACTATGGCATCATCGTTTTTCGGAGTTGGTATCTCTTCCACCCATTTAGATACATAGTCTACAGCGACCAGTATGTATTTGTTTCCGTGTGAAGAAGGAAAAGGGCCCATGAAAACGATGCCCCAGTAATCAAACACTTCAACTTCAAGTATGAAATTTTGTTCCATCTCGTTTCTCTTGCTGATTTTTCCTCTTCTTTGGTACGGGTCGCATTTCGTTACATAGGCTTGAGCATCTCAAAACATAGTAGGCCACCAAAATCCTAGTTGTAGGATTTTTGACATTGTCTTAAAACTAGCGAAATGTCTGGCATAATCGGATCCGTGACAATTATATAGAATTTTTGGAGGTTCGCTTTCGGCAACACATCGTCTATATATGCCGTCAGAGCATTGTTGTAGAGATAAGGTTCATCGCAGTGATATCTCCGGATTTCTCTCAAAATTTTATTTTTATGATATCCTTTGAAGAGTTCGGGTTCTACTTTGGCCGCAAGATAGTTTACTATATCTGCGTACCAGGGTCTATCGGTGGTGTTCAGTGCACACTCACCCTGACTTAAACTTCTGCCTCTGGGAGAATCGCTATTTGGAGTTGAAAGATTACAACTGACGTTGATATCGATTGGGATGATTATTTCATTGTCCCTCTTGAAGGCATCGTCAGTCGACGGTGTATGGGTAACATCGATCGATGTTCTACGGATGTAGTTGTTCGATGGGCTTAGCATAGTGTCGATCGATTCCATTTCATGTGACGAACTAACTTTGCCGACAAAGTCGATTCTGCTAAGTAGACATTTTCTCTCGGTAAGAAATCGTCTATAGGGATGTCGTCATCTACTCTTATTCATGACAAGTGATCTGTGACTTCGTTTTCTACTCTTTTCTTTTCTTTTACTTCTATTTCAAATTCTTGGAGAAGTAGAATCCACCGTAAAAGCCTCGGCTTAGCGTTCATTTTCTTCACTAAATATTTGAATGCAACATGGTCGGTGTCAACAACTACTTTTGAACCGATTAGATATGAACGAATTTTTTCGAAGGCGAATACTACAGCTAGTAACTCTTTTCCCGTCGTCGCATAGTTGCGTTGTGCATCATCGAGGGTCCTATTAGCGTAGTATATATCATGCAACTTTTTGTCCTTTTTCTGCCCAAGCACAACGCCTACAGCAAAATCGATGGCGGCGCACATCATCTCA
Organism: Moricandia moricandioides; assembly: GCA_905132885.1. NCBI lineage: Eukaryota > Viridiplantae > Streptophyta > Magnoliopsida > Brassicales > Brassicaceae > Moricandia > Moricandia moricandioides. Next base: position 46,966 of record CAJHQQ010001286.1, read on the forward strand.
AAAGGTAAATTCCAAACCAGTTTTTGGACAATAGCGGCGGACACGAGTGCTGACTTGATTTCTTTAAAGGCTTCGAGACATTCAGGTGTAAAATTGAATTTCACTTCCATGCATAGAAGTGCAGTAAGGGGTATGGCAATTTTGCTAAAATCTTTTATGAATTTGTCTATAGAATCCAACATGTCCTAGAAAACGTCTAACATCTTTGACATTAGTGGGTGGCGGCAGTCCAGTCATTACGTCAATTTTTTCCATGTCCACCTCAATTTCAGCTGTTGAGACCTTGTGTCCCAAGACAATTCTGTTGTTAACCATAAAATGACATTTTCACAGTTCAAAACCAGTTTTTCTCTTCGCATCGAGCTAATACCTTACATAGGTTATCAAGACATGTCTTGAAATTCGGATCATATACCGAGAAATCGTCCATGAAAACCTCCGTGAAGTCTTCGATCATATCGGTAAATATTGACATCATGCATCTTTGGAAGGTCGCAGGGGCGTTACAGAGTCCGAATGGCATCCTGCGATATGTGAACGTTCCATAGGGACAAGTAAAAGTGGTCTTTTCTTGGTCATCCGGATGTATGGGGATCTGGAAGAATCCGGAATACCCATCAAGAAAACAATAGTATTCGTGGCTCGCGAGCATTTCTAACATCTGATCGATAAAGGGTAAGGGGAAATGATCTTTTCATGTGGCAGCATTCAGTTTCCTATAATTGATACACATTTTGTGTCCGGTGACAGTTTTAGTAGGGATCAATTCATATTTATCATTCTTTACCATGGTAATTTCTCCTTTCTTTGGGACAACATGAACCGGGCTGATCGAGTTGCTCTCTGAGATCGTATAAATGACGCCTGCTTCTAGGAGTTTCATGATTTCCTTTTTAACTACTTCCTTCATGTTAGGGTTCAATCTCCTCTGATGCTCGATGGATAATTTTGATTCATCATCAAGGTGTATCTTATGCATACATAGATCGGGAGAAATTCCTGGTATGTCATCTAGCGATTGTTTGAGAGCTTTGCGGTGCTTTCACAGTTTATTCAGCAATAGTGCTTGCTCTCCGCTACTCAAGTCGGCATTTATGATGACATGATAGGAGTTGTCGTAAAGAAAAGCATATTTAAGGCCAGTTGGAAGTGGTTTAAGTTTGATTTTAGGTGCTTTCGCTTTGCTCCAATCGTCGGTTGCAATACGCTGTCAATCGATAGGGATGTTGGGGTGTCGATTGATGGGGACGTTGGGGTGTCGATCGACGGGAGTCGACAAATTGAGATCTTCGATGTCGATATTGAAAATTTATTCTGTGGCGTCCATCAACCTTGTATAATCTCTAGTGTGATCTTAAAACGTAAGGATGTCGCCTTCAGGGGATTTTCTTGCTTTTTCTAACGGTTCGTTCGAGCACATATCTATGAATGATTCTTCTACTAGATCAGAAGGATGATCGATATGGTAGGTTTGACTGTCGATCAAAGGTTGTTTATTGTATTTTCCATGTGAAAAACCATCGGTATCTTCCCGATGTTGATGCATATATGTCCTCCTCTGACATCAATGATTGCTCCGGCGGTGGCCAGGAAAGGTTTTCCTAAGATAATTGGACTTCGAGGTTCTCGATCATATTTAAGCACTATGAAATCTGCAGGTATATCGCAGTTATTAACGCGTACGGGTAAGTCCTCAAGTATACCATCCATGATTCTAGTCGATCTGTCAGCTAAAACGAGAGTGATTCTGGTGGGTTGAAATTGTGTTAATCCGAGAGTGACTGCAACGGAGTAAGGTGTTAGGTTTACACTAGAGCCTAAATCGAAGAGGGATTTTTGAAATCTCTCATCGCTAATAGTGAACTCTAAAACGATACTACCAGGATCATGGAGTTTAACTAGAGTTTTTCCTCTAATGATTTCACTCACATCTTCGGATACCATCATCACGCTGTGTTTTGATTCATGGAATCCTCGCGATGCTGAATCTTTTACGTACTGCTTAGTGGCGGACGAGATGAGAATGGCATCGCTTAGTGGATCTCAATGTTTATTTTGTCAAACACTTTCTTGCATATTGCTTTGTTTAGCTGCTTCTTCTTCTGCTTAGCGTTTTTTTTTGGAGGAAAGGGAGCATTGGCATGGTAGATTTTTGTCCTAACCGGTTTGGTTGGTTCTGGGTCAGGGCGTCGATCGATTCTACGATCCGAGCGTTGATCGATTATAGACTGGGAGCATTGATCGATGTACTGTAAGGGGTGTCGATCGATGTCTCCTACGTCTGTGCCTTTTCCCTTAGGTTCAACAATTAATTCCTCGAGATCGTCATTTTTTCTAGTAAATCGGGTTCAGGGAGGATATCGGGGTTCTTCTCGTATATTTCGAGCGGGATGGGATGGGATTTTTCATTTTCGTTTTTGTTCGTTGTGATTTTTGCGAATTCATCGATGGTGATACTCTCTTCAACGCAAGGGGTGAGTTGTCGACCGCTTCGCAAAGCTACAACACTGCAATGGCTCCTGGTTTAGCATCTGTTTTACCAGGTAAAAATCCGTCCTCTCTCCTGATGGACATAGCGTTGCTCGTTACTTGGTTGTCGATTCTCTTAACGTGTTTGCTCAGAGGTTCAAATTTTTTTGTCATTTCTGAGTATATAAGATCTAACTTCTTATTGAGGTCGGCGGCTATTTTACGGTTTCCTGTGAAGGCTTGGTTCATTATTGACTTCGAACTTCTTCCGTATCTGTTCACGGTGGCGTCGCAGTTGCTTGTGAAATTGCCAGCGTCTTCCCTAAATCATTGATCGTGCCAGTTCATCACATTAGAGAATTGAACTCGTTTTTCAAAATTGGAAGGGGCAGAGTTGCTCTCACCATAATATCGAGATAATTCATTTCCGTCCATAAGGGCTGCAACTGATGCCAAAATTTCTCTAACTCGGATCAAGTGCTCATCCTCTGCGAATAATGGTGGTTCCTTCCTTTCGGTGTCTCTTCTTTCGAAAGCTCGACCGAAGGCTATGTTTTCTATCAGCCTTTTAGTGCTTGTAGGGCTTCGGGTGCTGAAGTTCCCGTCGTTGGCTGTATCAGGGATGGTTTGATAGTCTAGATTTAGTCCTCAATAGAAAGTATTGATGAGTTGGGGTTCTGAGAATCCATGGTGCGGACACGAAAGTTGGTAGCTCTTAAACCTAGTCTAGGAGTTTCTAAAAGATTCGAGACTACCTTGAACGAAAGTGGAGATTTCTCTTCTTGCTTCCCAGTATCTATCCTCGTCAAAGAAGTGATTTATGAAAGCGCTTCGAATGTCTTCCCAATAAGTCAGGGATCCTGGTGGTAGCTGGTTCAGCCACCTTCTGGCGTCACCCTCTAGGGAAAAGGGAAAAAGCTTGCAGCGATGGAAATCGTCGTTCACCATGTCTTCTAGCATCTCGATGTGATCGTTCGGGTGTTCAACAGGATTCCCAGTGAACTGATTTTTTCGCGCCATAATTAGGAAATCGATATCGAGTTTAGAGCTTCCAACATGGTTATCGGATAATCGAATCGCAGACCTATTGGAATAATTTCTGCTGTGATTTAGGTATTCGAGCATTGGTAATTCAAGATTTATCTCATTCTTTGGAGATTTAATGATTTGATTAGGAATTGCATATTCCTGATAATAAATTAGTTGGCTTGCTTCGTTTCTTTTATTATTCAATGGTTCTATCAAGAATACTTTCTTATTATCAGATTTAGTAAAGGCTTACATACCTGCTTCCGTCTGATCGGTATCGATCGATGGTAATGGTAGAGTGTCACCTGAAAGCATTGGACAAACGTCGGTCGATTCCAGATGAGCTCCGTCGATCGATGGTTGTTGTCCAGAATCCATGTTCTCTCCTTTACGTACTTGTGTCATAAGGTTTAGGGAAAGAATAATTTAGCAAACAGTAAAGTAAAAATCTAGATAATATTCTAAACGAAATCAAATGGCAATAAGAAAGAGTCCCCGACAACGGCGCCAAATTTGATGTGTTGGATTTTATTTCACTTTTAAATTAACCCTATATTCCCACTTTACTTTCTCAAATAATAGGTTCAGTGTAGTACTTAGGGATCAAATCCAAAGAGACTCTAGGATTGCACAATAGACTTATTGTTTTTGAATTAAAGCTAGATGAATTATAACAATAACAATAAAAGCGATCTTTAAGATTGATTTGGTTTGTGAAGATTAATTTAGGAGGTTAGTCTTAGGGGAAATTCTCAGGTAGATTTTAATAATGCAGATTAACAAATTGCTAGGGTTTTATTAAGTATTGTTCCCAATTTAAACCTTAGGGTTTTTGGAGACCACTCTCGCGCATCTCGGCTGAGCGTCGATCGATGCCAATACGTTGTCGTCGATCGATGCTCATTCTAAACAGTCCTCTATAGAAATTATTGATGAGTTGGGGTTCTGAGAATCCATGGTGCGGACACGAAAGTTGGTAGCTCTTAAACCTAGTCCAGGAGTTTCTAAAAGATTTGTGACTACCTTGAACGAAAGTAAAGATTTCTCTTCTGGCTTCCCAGTATCTCTCCTCGTGAAAGAAGTGATTTATGAAAGCGCTTCGAATGTCTTCCCAACAAGTCAGGGATCCTGGTGGTAGCTTGTTCAGCCACCTCCTGGTGTCACCCTCTAGGGAAAAGGGAAAAATCTTGCAGCGATGGAAATCGTTGTTCACCATTTCTTCTAGCATCTCGATGTGATCGTTCAGGTGTTCATAAGGATTGCCAGTGAACTTATTTTTTCGCGCCATAATTAGGAAATCGATATCAAGTTCAGAGCTTCCAACATGGTTATCGGATAATCGAATCGCAGACCTATTGGAATAATTTCTGCTGTGATTTAGGTATTCGAGCATTGGTAATTCAAGATTTATCTCATTCTTTGGAGATTTAATGATTTGATTAGGAATTGCATATTCCTGATAATAAATTAGTTGGCTTGCTTCGTTTCTTTTATTATTCAATGGTTCTATCAAGAATACTTTCTTATTATCAGATTTAGTAAAGGCTTACATACCTGCTTCCGTCTGATCGGTATCGATCGATGGTAATGGTAGAGTGTCACCTGAAAGCATTGGACAAACGTCGGTCGATTCCAGATGAGCTCCGTCGATCGATGGTTGTTGTCCAGAATCCATGTTCTCTCCTTTACGTACTTGTGTCATAAGGTTTAGGGAAAGAATAATTTAGCAAACAGTAAAGTAAAAATCTAGATAATATTCTAAACGAAATCAAATGGCAATAAGAAAGAGTCCCCGACAACGGCGCCAAATTTGATGTGTTGGATTTTATTTCACTTTTAAATTAACCCTATATTCCCACTTTACTTTCTCAAATAATAGGTTCAGTGTAGTACTTAGGGATCAAATCCAAAGAGACTTTAGGATTGCACAATAGTCTTATTGTTTTTGAATTAAAGCTAGATGAATTATAACAATAACAATAAAAGCGATCTTTAAGATTGATTTGGTTTGTGAAGATTAATTTAGGAGGTTAGCCTTAGGGAAAATTCTCAGGTAGATTTTAATAATGAAGATTAGCAGGTTGCTAGGGTTTTATTAAGTATCGTTCCCAATTTAAACCTTAGGGTTTTTGGAGATCACTCTCGCGCACCTCGGCTGAGCGTCGATCGATGGCAATACGTTGTCGTCGATCGATGCTCATTCTATACAATACTAATTTTGTGGTTTAATAGATTCTCTAAAATTCTAATTCAACTCTCGTTTGTTACTAGTTATTTAGATTGTTTAAGATAGATCCCAGGTTACAACCAAGCTCTCGCTTGCGCAATTAGAAACCTAGTTTCTAAGATTGAAGTGCTCAAATTCAACTCAACATTAAGTGCAACTTAAACAAAAAAAAAACAAGAAGATTACCCTAACAATTCTATAAAATCACCAATACATTACTACAATTTAATAACCCTAAATCTAATAGAGAACTACTCATACATAACAATAAAGAACATCATTAAATTATGAATAAATTGCGCAAAATAGAATGAATAAGAAGATAAGGAATTCAAGATCTTCTTTGTAATGATGATAAGATCTTTCTCTCCAATAGATGTAGCAGTGTGTTCCAACTCTAAAACTCTGGTGTAACTTTGTGGTTGCCCTCGTTTCTGAATAATAAAGCTTAGGGCTTAACAAAGATACAAAACCCTAATAAGTAGTCTAAAGGGAATTGTCTTGCGATTAATGAGACTTCTGGGTAAAACTTGTAGTTTCTTAATCATTCGCACAATGAATAACGTCGGTCGATGGTTCATTCATAAATCTGGATCCGACTCATAATTGCTCCAAAATAGTCCAAAAGCTCTAATTGCTTCCAATAAGTACTTAGACCTGTAAATGCTCTAAAACAATACCAAATGCATATAAAGGACTCTAAATATACTATATATATATCATAGGTAAAATAGATAAAATCCATAGTATATCATGCTCCCTCGAACGAAGTGTGACAGCCCCTTCCGATGTTCTACAATACGCTTGTATCCTCGGTATCTCAGTCCCCAATTCACCTTGGCTGGTTATCCCATTGAGAGTATTGTATCTAAATCTTTTGAACCACTATTGACATTTTGATCTGCTTGTGATTCTCAGCCAAATCACGTTCTAGCTTTCTTGATCTCTCTTGTTCACCAGTGGAAACTTCTCTTAGCTTGCTAACCTCCTATTCAAGTAACTCATTCTTCTCATTTACAGCCGCAAGTTCTTCAAGTAGCTCATTTTGCTTATGAGGCAAATCCTCCAGTCTCAGATACTGATCATTGAGCTTCAACTATTTGTTAAGAATCACGTGATACTCCCCATCATCTGTATCAACATCTGAATCTGAGGACTCACTGGATCCCTCCTTGTGTGCACCAAATGCAGCAAGCTTCTTCATCACCTTTTCTTCATCATCTGACTATGAATCATGAGACGACTGTAATGATATGCCTTTCCCCTTCGCTGGTTACACGTGTCATAATCGCCGTTGAATTGGCTTGTGACGAGTTGAGAGTTGCAATAGGCGCTTAGTCGCTTGGCTTTGACGGCTTTAGCGAGTCAAAGTCCGGCAATGAGGGAATCATACTCGGCCTCGTTATTAGAAGCAGCAAAATCGAATGTGAAGGCTGTATCCCTTCTCATGATCCTTTGGTAGTGGAAGAACCATCAACATGCAAAATCTAGTTGGCGCTTGGGAGGGTGAGGTCTTGTTCAAGCTCTGGTGGCAGCTCGATTATGAAGTCGGCTAACACTTGAGATTTTGCAGAGGTTCGATTCTTGTAGAGGATTTCATACTGGCTGAGCTCAATCGCCCATTTAGATAGACGGCCGTATCGGTTGGTGTTCTGCATAACCGTACGCAACGGCTGATTCGTGAGTACTTCGATCGAATGAGATTGGAAGTACGGCCTGAGTTTCCTCGCGGAGACGACAACAGCAAGGGCCATCTTTTCCAATACCAACCTCAGCGCTCCAGCACATCAATGAAAAATATCGCAAGATCCACCACTTGTTAAGGAGATCACAAGAAACACGCCAAGAATTTTGAAGGTCTTAGTTAGATCACAACTTTAAACTGTTGCTCGCCGCTTCAGCAGATCACAACACTCGAGCCTGCCAAAATCCAAATGATGTAAAACCACTTGGATTCATGCCCGATCCCGTGCTCAACCAAGCTTATGCTCAACCAAACTCATTCTCAACCAAGAATATGTTTCTCAACCAAGACTATGTCCACCGAGCTCACACTCTCAAATCAGTCTCACGATTAACAAAGATCACGCTCTCAACCTTTTTCAAGATCACGCGTGCTCATTCTCACTTAAACTTACAATCACCAAGCTCATTCTCATCTGAGTTCATTCTCACTCGGGCTAACATTCGCAGAGCTCATACTCTCAACTTAGCACACACTTGCCAAGCTTAAACTTTCAAACTTACGTTCTATGAGGTAAGAAATGGTATTCGCCGTCTCGGGTATACGCTCCACGAGCTATGCTTTTATTATAGATACATTGGTGCCCTGATAAAGCACCAATCTTAATGCCTCTCTCATATATGTGTTGGTGAAACGACACCACACGTGAGCTAACAACTCACTGCCCCCGCGTGAACTTATGCATACTTATAATAAAAGACAACTGGGTCTCATATCCGCAAACACTTGAGAAACACGGAAAACACCAAGCATCCAAAAAAAACACTCAAATGGGTACATGATAAGCCGGACACACTACCGCACCTAAAACATGTATGCCTAGGATAAGCCGAAAATTGATTTGCATATATGACAGCTTTTTCGGAACACACCCAAAGAAAGCGAGCACTTCTTGCGCCCGGTGTAACCCAAAATTACGTAAGCTTTGTCACGAGTTAATAAAATTAACAATTAAGATCCCCAAAGATCTTCAACCTCTCTCATTTTGCGCACACATCAAAATCAGAGCTATGCTCGCATATGAAGATGCCAGGAGCCGATTCACCAAGTATTCAAAGACATATGACAGCCTTGCAATTTCAACTGGAACAAGAAACAAATTCTTCGAGCTTACTAACATGCATGAATAAATGCCAGCAATTCTTCGAGCTTACTAACACGCATGAAGAAATCCCAACAATTCCCTGAGCTTACTTAGACACTTGTAGAACTCGAGGGGGGGGGGGATGTCATGTCTCTAATTCTAGATAAAGCCCTAGGGCTCAGCCATGAAGCGAGGAGACACACCAGTCAGGTCATAAGACCTAAAAACAAGTGTATCATGGATGAATAGATAGGTTAAGGGCATCAGAAGGCTGAGAGTTAACCAAAATGAGGTATGTGCGTGGAAAAAAGAGCTTGACGATGCGGTAAAGCAGCTCAATCAAGCTGGGGGAAGTGTGGTGTAGCTCAAGGTAGCTCCCTGGAAGTGTGGGTTAGCTCCAGTAACTGGAGCATAATCTTACTCAGCTGGGGCAGCTAGCAACCAGATCACCTCAGCTCGGTAGAGTGTCGGGTAGCTCGACCAGCTAGGTCAAGCTCAGGACAGCTCAGTGTATCTCACAAAAACTTGGGTCAGCTCCAGAAGCTAGACTACTAGCTCACTCAGCTAGGGCAGCTAGTGGTCAGCTCATCTCAGCTCGGTGGAGTGTTGGAAACTCGACCATGGGCTCGGGTGATGGGCAGTTATGAGGCCGGTCATGGGGCCTAGGTGATCTGATGGGTTTGTGGGCCTGGGTATTGAGGTAGGGCTTGTGAGAAAGCCTTATGGGCATATAATCGACCAGCCCAGAAAGAGGAAAGGGGCAGTTGTAGCGAAAGGGTGGGAAGAGTACCAGTTGCACCCTTTCGGCCAACAAGTCATGCCTGTTCGTCCATGCAGTTGTTGGCCGAGTTTTATCTATAAATATAGACCCTTGGGGTAGGGATTTGAGACAATTTTCTGAAGGGAAAACTCTGCCCAATTCGTGAGAGAGTGAAAGAAAGAAAGAGAGAAAGAAGGCGATCAAGGCAAGGCCATGTGTATGTGGTTTACTTGCAATCGGAAGTTGGTCCGTGAGAAGTGTAATCGATCCATGATGGGAACCAGAGGCAAGGAGAAGGATTTAGAGAAGGGTATGAGCACTCCAGAGCGTACACCCAAGGTGAGTGGTTTGGTCCGATCAAACCCTCCATAGCCACGGTTGAATTACGTGTGTGTTTTGGTCGGTTTGGTGAGATCCATCTCTCCCTTTTCCCTTACTGATGTATTCTTGTTCCACTCTATTCTGGTTGTGTCAGATGGATTGGACTCAATGGTCTTGGACCAAGACTAGGCCGGACCAAGGCATAGTCATTGGCCTTGTCCAGACTGATCATGTTCGGATCCAATATGTTCCGCGTGGATTCATTGGATTCTGATCATGGGATTCTCTTAGTGGGGATTTATCATGAATTATCATGAATTTTAATTAATTTTTGGAGAATGTTTGGAAGGGGTCGATTTTGGACCAGTAACATGGGTGGTCGTTTAGATGGTTTGGACCAAGGGGTTGGACTACTATAGAACCGACTGCCCTTGTGTTGGTTGTCGAATATCGATTGTCTTAGATGCTAATCTGGATATGATGCTGAGGGTAAACCCTTATTGGTTAGTTTGTGGAACCTAGATAGGTGAACCGAACCATGCAATGTTAGATATGTTTGCTAGGATATCGGATTGTACTTACATGCTTATGTTGTGATGTGTATGGTTTCAGGATCTGAATTGGATCGTGGTAAGGCTAAGGAACCATGAAGATTCCAGCTGAGTGAAGATGTGTGGTGCGTGGGTAGATCGGATTAGGAACAAACTTATGATAATTTATAGTGCAAACTAATGTATTGATTCTCAAGTTTATATCTATGCAATGACTATTTCTTTCTATCTGATCTTAGATATTTACTGAGTTACATGAATCGAATGAATGAACCTCATATAATTAAAAATGACTTAGCAAAATATTAGACACGGGAATGAACTAAAACAATCTAGTTTTTAGGCAAATAAGGCTGCAGATCCAAGTTAGGCTAATGAGCCAGGATCGGGTCTTACAGGGGGGTGGCTATTGTTGGGTCCAAGTATCATTATAAGTCTAAACCACATGTCCGACCCGGTTATCCAAGAATTAGCACCTCCCGGAAGCCCATTAAGGAATGAAGCTCATATTACCTAGGGTCCATAAAAAGTCAAGTAAAAGTCTTGGTCAAAAATTCCCAATGGTCTTTAATATGGTCATTTATTCCAATTAATGGCCATAAATGACATTTTATTCACCTTAGAAATCTTATATAAAAGGAGGAAACCAATCTACCTAGAAGAGAAACAATCCAGGAGAAGAAAAGAAAAGAAAAAGAGAACATAAGGAATAATGTAGAAGATTCTACACCTTCATCATCTATTCAGACATAAGATCCACATATTCATCATCAAATAGTTGACATATATATATATATATATATATATATATATATATATATATTCGTTATATCTTTATATATTCTTTATTTGCCATAGCTAACACTTAGCTATTTGTTGCCTAGCTCTAACTGCCTAGCTCCTAGCTACCTAGCTACCTATCTCATAGTTGCCTAGTTGTCTAGCTCATAATTACCTTGCTGTCCAGATGCGAGCTCATAGCTGCATAGCTGCGTTGCTGCCTTGCTGTCACTGCCTAGATGTCTTGCCGCCTAGCTGTCACTACCTAGTTTTCAAACTGCCTAACTACCTAGCTAACCAGACAACCTGAGACCTGGAGATCCGACGATGAAGAAGAGACCTCTCTCCTAATTGCCTAGCTATAAGAGAGATCTAACCGCCTACATGAAGAAGAGACCTCTCTCCTAGCTGCCTAGCTACAACAGAGACATAACCGCCTACACAAAAAAAGAGACTTCTCTCCTTGCTTCCTAGCTATGAGAGAGACCTAATCGTGTACATGAAGAAGAGACCTCTCTCATAGCTCCCTAGCTAGAATAAAGACCAAGATGACTAGCTAACAAGGAGCTCTCTCAGATGATCATATCTCACACCACACACAAGATATTACCTAAGAACTACGTCTAGCTTGATCTCGACAATGATACGTAGGCAGCCTTTTATATAGGCGTAACTCATAATATATCTCACCTCATCAATGTCCAGCTCATAGAATCCTGCTCATTGGACGAAGATTGGAGACCTCGTATCTCGAAGACACAACACAATTAATATGGCACGGAATTCAAGAAACCCCTCATTACAAAGACATAGAGTAATCAATGCAAAAAAAAAAGGTCAAGGAACCTATCGAAGACTTCCTTTCCCTAAATCAACCGAAAGCCTTAATTTTTTTTCTGAATGATTTTTATAATTCATCAATTGCCATCGTGAATAGTAGTAGCGAAATAAAAAAAAATTCCTTTCCGCGAATCTAATGAACAAGAAATCCAACGTTTACTATGATACCATAAACAATCTGAAATTTCTATGCATGATTTATATTACCCTTTACAAAGCGACATCTTGAGTACATATACAAAAATCTAAAACAAATAAGAAATATTTACAGTTTCAGTCCATAACAATTATATATTATCAATATATTTCAATATTAAGGTCTTATCTAAACGCATTTTTGATTATAAAACAACATTAAACTCAAATAAAAGAATATGTGGAATTGCTTACAAAAAGAAAGATTAGAAAGGAAATTGATTAGTATGGTAACAAGTCTAGAGGATTTCATAAAGAGCTTAAGTTAAAAATCTAGGGGGTTTGAGTGTTGGTTATGTTGGTTAGAACTTAGAAGGGCTTAAAGAAGTCGACCCATTAGTTTTGGTTCTATCAGATCTCCCAGTTGGGTTTCAAATCGATACATAAGTGATCCATCCCGCAAGTTTGTCTGGAAAACGGCCAAAAATAATAATGCATTGCTATCCTTGGAAGAGTCTAATAACGAGACCATGCGTCTCACATGTTCTTTCTCTTCGACATTTTACCAAACAGTTTCCAGGCGCAAAATCGCAAACATTTCTTCGCACTAGATTTCACTCCGACATCCACACCGTAAGCACGACAACATCATGTTTCGAAAGCCTCAGTTCCACCCAACAAAACCAAATCCATCTCTACGTCGATACCCTTCTTCAATGGAACCAGGTCTTTCGCTTTCCTTCTCTCTCTCTCTCGACCACAAAACGAAGATACCATTTTTTTGCTGGAATTAACTTGTTGGGGTTTGTCTCTCTTTCAATTTTGGCTGCTTATGTGAGCTTGAATTGGTTTTGTGAAATGTGCAGAAAATGAATCTTACGGCAACTAAAGAAGCTGATGAAGTCATGGAGAGGCATATTGAAGATTCTCTTGCCATATTGCCTCCTATAAAGACTTGTTACAACTTGCATTCCAATGGTTTGTATAACCAAATCAGTTTAATTGATGTTGGAAGTGGTGCAGGCCTTCCTGGCTTGGTTCTAGCAATTGCTTGTCCAGGTGCTCTTTAAACTCAAAACATGATTATGTTGTATTTCTAGATTATTGAGAAAGCCAAATTCTTTGTATCCAGATTGGAGAGTTACTCTACTGGAGTCTATAAATAAGCGTTGTGTTTTCTTGGAGCACGTCGTTACCGTCACTGGGTTAACAAATGTTAAAATCGTAAGGGGCAGAGCTGAGGTATTGTTTTATCCCTCTTTTGTGTTTGTGATAAGTTTCTGCTATAAGCATTAGTAGGCTCACTTGTTTAGTTGGTGGCTTATCTAGTATCTATGGTAACTCAATTTAGATGCAGTTTCTGACATTCTTGATGTAACTCTAGCTGAGAGAATTTCCGGAGATGGTAATCTGTTAATGTCTTTGTTAAATCTTTGAACATGATTTTAAAACTAATTCAGTTTAGATGCTGGTCTGTTAGTGAATGGTATCCTTCTTCTTTTGTTACTTTCGTTTTATAAAGCTTCTGTTTGAAACTATGCATGATTGAGGAAAAGAAAAAACATACTTTTCTTGATTCTGTATTCTGTTATAAGAATCTCACCCATTAGCTGTGCCTCTGTTTGTATTACTCTTTGTGACACAATAGCTAATAAGGTGGATTCTGAATTCTATTGACCAACTTTTGTTGTAGAGCAGAGTTGTGGGCGCGATGTTATGTACAGAGAGAAGTTTGATGTGGCTATTGCAAGAGCTGTCGCGGAGATGAGAGTCTTAGGTACGTACCTTTGTCACAAATTTTCAAGCAGAATAGTGCTATAAACATAGCTGGTTATTAATTGGTCAAATTGGTTTTAAGTTGTTTGTTATATTTTTCAGCTGAATACTGTCTTCCTCTGGTTCGGATTGGTGGATTGTTTGTAGCTGCTAAGGGTCATGACCCTAAGGTAAGAGTTCTCATTAAGTGTTTTACTTTGTAGATTGATTTCATTATAAATGTTTCATGAATAATTTATAAACAGGAGGAAGTTCAAAATGCAGAAAATGCGGTTCGCATGTTGGGTGGTTCCATATTACAAACTAGTCCAGGTGTGTTGTCTTTTGCTCTATATATGCTCACAAGTCACAAGTTTATCCGAAAACACCAAAACATCTCTCATTACAATATATCAAAGACTAAATACGTTTTTGAAATTTTAGTGAACAATGCAAAAATGATAGCTACACAAAAGAAAACCTTTGTTATCTTTGCCAATGCTGATGCATCTTTTGCGAAGAAAGTTTGGTATCATGTGGAAAAAAGTTCATTGAATTTGTACTCTTAACGTTAGCCTAATCATCCTGGTTTAAGAAGAAACTTTTGTGGGGATGATAAGATTTGGGATGAATTAATAGAAACGAAGTGTTTCAGAAGACAGGAACTTAGTATTGTGATATAATTTTGGTACCACCAGAAGAACTTTCGACAGAATTATGGATATATATCTTTTAAAGATAGAAAAATTTAGTTTTTGAAAATACATTCTTTGGAATGATTTTTTTTTCTTTTCTTACAATATGTAGTGGATTCACATAGCCCATATGGACAACGAACGACCGTGGTTTGTCGTAAAGATCGTTCCACCCCACAAAAGTATCCACGTGAAGCAGGTACTCCTTCTAAATTACCCTTGTAAAAGATGTATCATTCACTTTCTTTTAACCTCGAGTTGTAAACATCTGAAAAGCAATATATATATATAACACTTCCTTTGGAGTTTCAGTTATGTAGACATGGCCTCTAAATGAATAAAATCATATTCTTTTATAGAACTACTCGATAGTGGGTTATTTCAAAGGCATTTTATTGATCTAGAAAGAATAACAATTTACAAAATGTGAGAACAAACGCAAGAATCGATAGTGCTCGTTTGAGTTAGCCGGGAAAGTACAAGTCGGCAATAAATCTTAACAAGTAAAACCCTAATTTCTAATTGTTAAGTGTGTGTGTTCAAGTCTAGATGCCTCTCTCCTTGGTCGTATCCTCCTTTTATAGATAAACTTTCTCTCATATTTTCCCTAAGTCCTTTTGATCTAATGGGGGCGAGCCTTGTCTTTCGGGGGGTGAGCCTTGTCTTTCTGGCCGAGTAACTGGGTTGTCAAGCCGATCTAATGCAATGAGCTTATGGCGACGAGTATAATAGTCCTCAATCGAGCACGAGTGTTGATCCGGTAGGCGTCGAGCTAAGTTGAATCTGTGTTAACTAAGTGGGTCGAATTTCTTATTTGGTGGGCCTTTTGGATGGATGTAACTCATCTCCTACAATAAGTCCCCTTAGCTCTCTTGTGAGAAGCGCAATTGGTCTTAGTGAATTTGTAGGATTGGGTCAAGAAGATATAATCTTCGGGCCAAAATGGTGATGAGCACGATATATCATTTTCTCAGTCGCAACTCGGACAAGTAATTGGTGACGAAGGAGTTTGTTGGTTACTCAGCAAATTCGGGCGAACAAATGATGATGGTCGTGATTGCGTAATCGCTCAATATTTACCCTTGGAAATGCTAAACATTGCAAGGCAGTGGCGAGGAGCCGACGGGTTTGTCACCCTTCATTCGTGTTGAGTCGACTCAGAGCATCCTGTCGGAGTCTGCTATCTTATCGATGGATAAACAATGATAAAGGTGTTTGTCAGTTACTTGGTGAAGTCGGCATGCGTGAGTGACCGTGATGAAAGAGGTCATTTGTTGTTAGTGAAGGCAATATGCCTTAGAATGTGATTTATTGCATTGGTGGCTAGTGAACCCAGTTCGGGTTAACGGGGTTTTGGTCAACTAATCGGTTTGGCTTGAACCGGCTTGTGGTTTACACCGAGAAGTGCAATTGTCACGACTAATGGTGCGGGAAGATTAGGCGGGATATTAGGCATAATATGACCATTAAATGTAATGATGATGTCAGACCTAGAGAGTCGCTGATGCAGCAACATCTACACTGCCATCACATTAATCATCTTTTACGTCTTTCCTTTTATTTGATTTCTCTTTACTTCCTTTTATTCTTGTTGTTTACGTTTTCCTTCTTAGAACAAAAATGATCTTTCAAGTCGATTGTGACTTTGAGAATGATTCACTATATAAAGGGCATTAGCTTTGGCTTTTAAGATATTGAATTTGATTAATAAAAACCAGAGATATTTCTCTTTTCCTTGTTTATCGATTTGATTTAATTCATCGTTGCAAGAAGCAGGTCTCTAGAGTGGTAATAACCCTAGATCGAGCTGTCACCGTTCTTACCCGCCATTAGGTTGGTATCAGAGCTAAACAAAACTTCCGCCACAATGCCTTGTACTCACAAAGAAACACAAGAACATCAACAACAAACCATAACCAAGATTCAAGAACAGATCGCACAACTAACCCAAGCTATGAGGATTTGGTTGCCCAACGAAACCCAACTCCAACAACTCAATGTGACGACAAAGAACCTTCTGACGATGATGTTGACGCAAACCCGTTTGAGGTTTTAAATCAAAACAAAGCTCGCAACCAGAACAACGATGATCGGTGGGAACAAATTTTTAAATTTGAGATCCCAAAATTTCATGGTACTAAGTTCTAGAAGACCTTGATTGAATTGCTACTGTCGACGAAATTTTAGAATTCAGGCACGCCCCTTTTGAGCGTTGTGTCCCAGTACTAGCCATGCGATTTCGTGGTAGAGCAGCCGCGTGGTGGTCTCAACTAAAGACTTCACGACTTCGTTTGCACAAACTTAAGATCGAGTCCTCGGTTTCTGACAGACTGTACTCTTTTTTTTGTGCTCGACTTTGGCTTTTTCAAGCTTCTATCAGATGTCTTAGATTTGTTGAGTTTGTTTCTCAAGTCTCCGACTATAGAGTTGAGCATGTCCCTTAGATCGAGAACGTCGAAACTGATCTTAAGCTTGTTTTATAACTCGAGTCGAGCATCGGAAGGGTCCAATTTACTTACCTTTGAGTTAGTGATTCCAGTTTGTTATGTATGCTTGCAGGTAAGCATATTGCGCATGTCTTCAGGTTGTGGTTATTCGTCGGAGGAGGTTTTGGGCCCTACATGATAATGGAAACTGTTTTATGTTCCTCATCGGGAGGCACATCGTCGCAGTTCCGAGGAGTGTAAATTCATCGCTCTGTTTGGATAAGTCATGTGTTGTTTTCCCATGGAACTTATGATACTTCTTATTTTTCTTTTGGTCCAACTTTTGTTGTTCTTGGGTCTCGGCTTTGGCGGTTTGATATTTGCGTGACCATTGTTGAAAGCGGCCAACATCGCCTCTTGGAGCTGCTTTCATCCTTTTGTATCATGACCTTTTATTTGTGGTACGAACAGAAGTTGCTTTCATCGAATGAGTTGGAAGGGTTACTATGAGGTGGTGGCTTTCAATCGGTGTCTCTTTCCCAAGTGTTCTCCTTTCTCTCAGACAACAATGGTCGACATTGTTGGTCGTTCTCGTCAACAAAGTATACAAAGGTCTTCTTTTTGTCGGCTTTGTTGTAACTGGAGTGCTGACGTGGTTCTTGGTGAGTTTCGGTTGCCTTTGTGGCCGTCTATTTCAACGCGCTTTGCATGATGAACGGTCTCGTATCGTCTTCCATTTAGATGAAGTTATGGCACCGATGAATCGCGTCTACGAGAGAGATAATCAGATTTGCGTATAGGTTGACGCAGAATTTAGAATGCACCCAAAGTGCGTTTTGTAAGGCGTCGACTGCCATGGAGTTGGGAACGTGCACCCTAGATACCTCGGCCTTGAACTTTTCCATAAAATCTTTTGAGCTTTCGGTGGAGGCTTGATATATTTCCATAAATCAGACGCCTATGCCCCGCGACGAATGAACATGATATAATGTTTAAGAAACGCTGCCGACAGGTCATAGAAGTTGTCGGTGGAGTCCTCTGTTTGCCTGGAAAACCAAGTTAGGGTAGGGCCGCTTAGGCTTTCGACGAAGATTTGGCAAAACCAACATCTTTCTCTTCCTCGGCGAAGTGTACCCGACCCATTGATATAGTGAATGCAGTGACATGATCGGTGGGTTGGTATTGTCGTAATAAGAGGGAAGCAGATCTTGTTAGTACGTCAGATTTTTATGTCGGTTATCCGTTTTGAGAAAAACGGTTTTCAGTGTTGCAGCAAGGACTCGCTCGATCTGCGGGGTCGAGCTCGTGACGTAATGGATTTTGGGATGGATATCTTGCAATGAAAGCTGAAGCTCAGCGATTTGGCGGCTCATCGCTGTGTCAAAACCACCAGTCTTTTGCTCAACGCCGTCGGGCGCGAGATTTGTGATGTTGGATGTTTGCACCAGTAGCTTGCTTGGTGTTGAAGAGCTGTCATTGGAGGGTTATTGATATTGCCGGTAGGGCGAAAGATTGCGTCGGCGAGACGAAAAGCTGCTCGTTAATCACTTTTGTTGAGCAAATTGGGCCATGGTGTTGTCCATGAGTTTGAACATGGTCGGCGCTGCGACTACTAGAGTAAGCTTTTCTTTGAAGGTTAACTTGGTGGGATTCATGATGATCTTGTTAACATTACTTCGTATAACCCTGTAGTGGTTGTCAACTGTTAGATCTAAGTTTGGTCTGACTTTGTACGGAAAGACTGAACTCAATGATGGGTTATTTCAAATGCATTTTATTGATATGGAAAGAGTAATGGTTTACAAAATGTGAGAACATGCGGAAAAGTCAACAGTGTCTGTTTGAGTTAGCAGGAAAAGTACAAGTCAACGAGAAATCTTAGCAAGTAAAACCCTAATTTTTAGCCGTCAAGCGTTAGTGTTCGAGTCTGGATGCCTCTCTTGTTGGCCGTGTCCTCCTTTTACAAATAAACATTCGTTTTCCCTAAGTTGTCTTGACCTAATGGGCTAAGCTTTGTCTTTCGGGCCGAGCAACTAGACTGTCAAGCCGATCTAACATAGTGAGCTTATGACGCCGAGTAAAGTAGTCCTCAGCCGAGCGCAAGCGTCGAACCGGTGAACGTCGAGCTAAAATGATATAAGCCGACTAAATGGACTGAATTTCTTATTTGATAGGCCTTGTAGAGGGATATAATCCATCTCTTACAATTACTTAATTACCAACCTGTAGAATTGTAGTTATATGTGTTCTGTATTTGAGGCGTTGGAACATGTTAGTGCTAAGTCCAGATCAAAAGCCAGCAAATTATTCACATCTCTCATCTCTTTGTGACTGCTCTGCTTATTCATGTGTACGCAATATTAAGTAAAAGGGTATATTACTATTATAATAAGAGAAACAGTAGTGTTGAAAATGACATTGGACAGTGTGACTTGGATACCTAACTAATCCATGTCTAGTTTTATTTAATTACGTCAAAATTTGGAGAATATTAAAAGAACCCACAATGTGGAACCAAATGAGAATAAGATACACAATGAATGACATCAGATCACCACTATGGAGACACGTGCTTCTGTTGCTTCTTTGTATTCGTTTCCTTGCTCGTAATTATTTACTCTGTTGTTCAAGAAATCATTTTGTCTTTTTAGTGGATATCATTGGGTATTGAAGTTTGGTATCCGACATAAAATCCAATTTCGTTACATAAACGAACTTTATTTATTGATTAAGCAAAAATACATTATCATAAAGAATCATAAAGAACACAAGTGCTCGTAAAACAGAACTCAAAGATCGATCATGGGGCATTCCTTGCTGACAAATCCGCACTACATTTATGGAATTTCATATATGATTTGTTATGTGGCATTGCTACATTAATCTTGAAAAAATGATAATATGTCATACTAACAACACTAATATAGATTAAACCTAATTGTAACATAAACATTTATATTAAATAATACTTTATAATTTTGGTAACTTTTTAAAAATATGATAATAACTTATAAATAATCATCAATCTAACAACAAATAATATAATAATAAAAATAAAAATTCTTTAGATATTATTTGAGAAGTGATTTATCATGTGTCATCACCATATTGATTCTAAAAAACAAATAATGATACGTCTACTACAATGATGACATAGATTGAAACTAATTGTGACATAAACATTTGCATTAAATGTTCATTTATATTTTTATTAAGTGTTTTAGAATACGGTAATACCCATAAATCAACATTAATATAACAATAAATAATATAATAGTAAAAATAGAAATATAATAAAATTTTATAGTTTTCAAAATATTATTTGATTATAAAATTTTATTACTAAAAAAAATCTTATGCAGTTTTCTTAAAAAAATATAATTTTTTAATCCCATTACAATTAGTTTCTTTTTAATATCTACAAATTCTAGGAATCTTATTTAATTTTCTGTTTTGATAATTATATACCTAACAAATTTGTCTCTTAGTTTTATAGAATTTCATTTAATATATTTTAATCAAAAGAAATAGATAAAAAATATTTCCACGATTATAATTTTAAATATATACATATATATTAATAAAAATATAATTTAAATAAAAAATATTTTTTTATTCTTAATTTTACATATAATTAGATTAAATTTTAAATTAAATAATTTATGCAAAAAAACTAAAAATTACAAAAAAAAAAATTAAAATGATTTAAATTTTATAATTTTTATTTCTTCACATTGTGTAAGAAACAACCTAGTATATATTTAAATAGAGACGAAAACAATTTTGGTTTTGAATGTTTTATGATGTTTTGTTTTGTATGAGCAATTAATGTAAATATATTTAAATAGAGATGTAAACTATTTTGGTTATCCGAATGGATTTATGATATTTTGTTGGGGAAATTGCAATTGTACCACAAGTTTGATACTACTTTACAAATTTACCTTTAATGAATGACAATTTTCAAAAACACCTTAATTTTTTAATGAAAATAAACTTAATTAATTCTTCTAAGTATTCATAAAAAATT
Organism: Moricandia moricandioides; assembly: GCA_905132885.1. Classification (NCBI taxonomy): domain Eukaryota; kingdom Viridiplantae; phylum Streptophyta; class Magnoliopsida; order Brassicales; family Brassicaceae; genus Moricandia; species Moricandia moricandioides. Next base: position 67,812 of record CAJHQQ010001286.1, read on the forward strand.
AGAAACTCAACCTCAGCCCTTTAACACTAAACTCTAAACAATAATTAAGAAAGTGTACACCAAATGTTAATATATTTTTGATAGTGTGTATTTTTGCAAAGTGGTACTTAACTTATGCTATTTTTAGCAATTTCTCTATTTTGTTTTGTACTGTTGAAAAGGAAAAACCATCTAAAGACACTTCCATCGGCATGATCTAAGAAAGTGTCTTAATAATTAAAATAATGAGATAGATCAAAAGGTAAAAAAAAAATCAGAATTGAAGATAATTATTTTTCTCTGTTGACCTAAAAATATATTTGGATAACGCTGCAGCGTCCGCACAGCCTCCGTCTATGCTTTGCTCCTCCATCAATGCTTTGCTACCGCTTTTTCTGTGTATTTGGTCAGAGGTTTGATGTTGTTCTCGTCACCTGATCGTGAGGGTGTGTGGCTATGTGGTTTGTCAGCCTATTCTGGAGGCTCGACGCAGTGGAGAGGAGTAGTTAAGGGTGTTGTTTTTCATCGAAATCTCTTTCCGCATCATGTGTTTGTGTCGTTGTTCATCGGTGGGTGACTTACCTTCGTTTTGGGAGGGGAGATTCGCCCTTGCCAAACCGTTTTTTGCTTTCAGATTTAGGTTGGATTTTTGTTTCAAATGTTTCGGATCTGTTGATTGATAGTGTAGCTTAGCTACAATAGCTTTTTTCTCGAATCCCTTTCTAGATCTGTTTGTCCAGTTATTTTTGCAGGTCTCATTTGCTTTTGGATTAGTCTCCTTTTGCAAGTGTTGATTGTCCTTTTTGAGTTTTTTTATGGCTTTCACCTAGTCCACGCTTATGTCGTTCATGGCATGTTCTTGTCTTCCGGATTAGGTGGGCCTCGCCCCTAGTTGTCCGTTCAGATCTGGCGGAGATATGTTGTGTTTGTCGCTTCATACCTAGGCGTTCAATGGTCGTCATAGATCAAGCCACTTCTGGGAGTGTTAGCAAGAATCTTTACTTGCCTGAGTCCTTGAGGTATTTCCTCAGAGTTCTAGGAGGAGGTCTATCAATCAGTTTTCTTGTTATTATTAGATTAAGGCTGTGATATTTCTTAAGCTTGTATGTTGCCAGGACAACGTCTTCCTTGCCCCCGCATCTCATGGCTCAATCCAGGATGGACCCGTTATAAAAGAAAGGACAAAAATATTGTTTTAAGTGGCAAACGAAGTAAAAGACCACAAAACCGTAGGAAAGTTGACACATTTACGAGTATTATCTGGTTATACCCGACTCTATATCTGGATCAAAACGGCATCCAAACTTAACGTAAATCGGAAATCATTATTAAACCGAAGAAAGCAAACCGAGTCCACCCAAAAGTAATGCATTAAACCTAATTTCGGATTCATTTCTTTAACCACTTCCCTTCCATTTTGAAATCGATCCCAATTCCTTTCTCTCCTCTTTTCCCTCGCAAACCCTAGAAACCCAAAGTTTGAAACCCAAATCAATCCGATAATCGAAATCATCTTTCCTTCTTGTTCTCTTGTGAGTCAATCGAGAGGAATCAAAATGAATATGGTTGAAACCAGAAGAGGTAAGAAGAAAGAGATTCCGACGAAAGAAGCAGAGAAGAACGCGAAGAAAAAGAAAAAAATGTGAAAACGAAGGAGACTACGAAGGAATCTAGGTCTGCGTCGGTGAGAGATGAGGTCCCAGCGATAACTTACCTCGTGGAAGCTGTTGTGGTTGTTGGGTCTGAAAGGAGCAAATGTGCTCCGACATCGGAGACTCCACAATCGGGGGAGGAGGAAAAAGAAGCGGATAAAGGCGATGAAGACGACAAGAGCGACAAAAATGAGAACACAAAAATGATGAAGAGAAAGATGGGGGCTCCGATGAAGAGCAATAAGGGGGCTCCGATGAAGAGAAATAAAGGGGCTCCTATGAAGAGCAAGAAGGGGACTCTGATGAAGAGAAAGTAGGTGGCTATGATGAGGTAGAGGACAAAGAGGAGCATGAAGAAAATGTTGGTGAGGCGGGTGGCTCTGATGAGGGAGAAGACAAAGAGGAGCATGAAGAAAATGACGGTGAGGCGGATTGCTCGGATGAGGGAGAGGATGAAGAGGAGCATGAAAGCGAGGCTGTTGCATCGGATGAGGAGAATGAAGTTGAGACTAATTCCTCTAATGGAAAAGGCAAGGAGGATTTAGGATATAAAGATGTAAACAAGGATGAAAACAATGAGGAGGATGTAGAAGACAAGGATGGAAACAAAGATGAAAACAACGAGGAGGAATCAGTAAGTGTCCAAGAAGATCCAGAGAAAAGGCAGGATGAGGTAATAATTTACGAATGGATCAATATTGGTACTTTTGAATGTTAATGTTTAGTTGAAGGAAAACTAGGAGTTATGAGTATAACTGTTCGTAATACTAGAACATGGTGAAACTATGTGAAAATTGTAAAACTAGTAGTACTTAGGTAAATAAGGACTACTTGAATAACTTGATAAAACTATTTGGAATAACTGATATAACTGATGTAGAACTACATATTACTTGCAGGAAATTGAGGCTACCGAGGCAATCAAGCAAATTAGGATGTTCTTCTATGATACGGAGTACAAGAAACAAATAAAGCTAGGGACAAGGTGTATGATATCAGACGTTATCGAGACGTTTTTGTCACTAACCCCAGAGGCAAGTATTTCGGAGAGGAGGTGGTTTGAGGAGCATCCACAATTTTGTCACTTGTTCCACAATAAACTGGATGCAAATGCACAAGAAGAGTTTAAGAGGAAGAAGAAGCAGAGTTCAAACCACAAGGTTCAGGGAATGTGGATGATGTTACTGCATACTGTCGATGTTTGAAAGAGGAGAGAAGTGTGGTTTATTGTCAATGGTGTTCCCATCCGTTTTGGGCTGAGGGAACACACATTGATATCAAGCCTAAATTGCCGCAACTATCCTCTCAGATACAAGGAGTTTGGTAATAAAAAGTTTGTGAGGCGTCATTTCAAAGAAGGTGAATTAATAAGGTTGGAGGATGGGAAAGCGAAGCTGTTGGCAATGGAAGGCCATAAAGACATGCTGAAGATGATGGTTCTGTTCTTTTAGGAAGTGTTGTTTGTACCCAAATGAAAGTTGGTGCATGAGCCAATGATGTATTGGATTTTTTCCAAAGAGCTGTGGATGATCTTGGATACTGCAGGACCTTTCCATGGAGGAGATACTCTTTTGATTATATGGTTAAGGAGATCTCTCACACAATGGATCATTTTGGAGGATTGGTGAAAGAGAAGAAGTTATGGCCACTTCCGGGTTTCTGTTTATCACTAGAGGTAAGTAATATAACATTAGAAAAGTATCAATTTTTTAGTATTGTTTGGTTAACTTTTAAAAAATGTTGGTTTTGTACCTTCTTGCTTTCGAGGCAATACCTCAGTTTGGAATGAGGTTTAGACAACTAGTTGAAGTAGCTGATCCAGGATGTCCGAGGATGTGCCAGTCAACGTTTAAAAAAAACAGAAATGAAAGGGTATCTTCTTGCAAGTGTTAATAAAGAACTGGATAGGGTAAAGGTAAGTGTTTTCTTCTTCCTCCTTCCAAGTTCATTCGTAATTGCCAAATTAAGTAGGTAAATTTGGGCAATTTTGGTAAAACTGTATGCGGAAAAGACTTGCAAAACTTGAGAAAACTAGATAAAACTAGGAAAATTTGGTAAAACTTTTATTAAAATAATCTTTGTTGTTAGCCACAGGATATCGATAACATCCTACCTACCAGGAATGATGAAGAAAAATATCTTTTGGATTATGTATGGGAAGAGGATGACGACGAGGATACACTTGATATTGCCGTGGAAAGTTGGGTTAAGCGTATAAAGGAAGGATATATTGTTTTTTTTTAAGACATGTTTGAGAAAGACATTGAAGCGTGAAACGAAAATGCCGAAAATGCAGTCCTTGAATACATTGCGCAAGTGGAAGAAGTGGCAGCACAAAGAAGATGTGCTCAAGAAAGTGGAAAGTCTTGGAAATCAGCTAGAGAGAGTGTTAAAGACATTGGACGACTTTGAGAAAAGGTTAGGCCTGCTTGAGTCATTTGTGAAGGAAGCGCAGAAGGGATCAAAAAAGGGATCGAAGAAGGGATCGAAGGAAGAATTTAAGAAGAAGTGAAGTAGATGGTGTTTTATGTCGGATTATCTATTTTAGATCATCTACTTCACTTCTTCTTAGATCCTTCCTTCGATCAAAAATTATTAATCAAAAATAATCTGATTCATATAACACAATTATTAATCAAAATTTCAGAAAAGCATTTAAATTTGTTTATATCAGTGAAAATTGATTACTAAAGAATATTGTGGTAGATAACGAGGTACTACGCAGATAACAAAGTTTTACGCAATATTACACAGAAAATAAAATAATCCGATTCATACAACACAAAATAAACATAGCACCGAGATAAATTCATGATGTCGTGGCACTATCATTTCCAAATAACAACCAATTGAAACCATAGTTTTGCCTTGGCCGCCTTTTGTTATGTATCCTTCTACGCCGTTCGCCGCAAGATAGATGCCTTTCAGCTCTTTTCCTTCCCTTCCGCGTGATTCGATCTGGAGGTATGATCTTCAGCTCTTTGATATGATCAGGTACATTCCATTAAGACCCGTCTGACACAACATAAAGCGTCCTTGAATAGGCTAATGCCCACAGTTCCGTCCAATAGTATTTTGAGAAGAGCTCATGATATACTATCTAGATATCACAGCGCCTGCCAACGCCACTATCAACGTCCTTTGTGTAATATATGTAAGCAGCCAGTTCGTGCAGACAAGGAAACTTTTCATATTCCCACACCTTACAAGAACATGATTTCGCAACGAAGCTCGCCAAATACATACTTCCATCATTCCCGGTGATCTCGTATTCAAGGTCGTAACTATTAAGCTCCCGCACAGGTAGCGTTTGTGCAAAAGCCCATAGATCGTGCAAGTAGTTCTCAACTAGAGGTACTAGTTTGGTTTCGACTGATCCAGAAACAACATCCTTCCGATGTTAATTAAACCAATCAGAGAATGTCCTGATGATACAATCCAACATTGGTATTAAGACCCACCTCCTTGCCTCTTTAAACACATTGTTCATTGATTCCACACCGTTGCTTGTATCCAAGTTGTACCTGTCACGTGAAAAAAAACTAGCCCATTTGTCTTTTTCAATGTGCTCCTCCACATACTGCCAAGCCGAAGGATATCTTCTCTTAAATGACTCGTAAGAATCGTTGAAGTCAGCCACCTTGTAATATCTGCCTAGCTCCATGAATCTATGCCCGACTACATCTTTGTTGACGTTACAAGCATGCCCTTTCACAGTTTCCTTCAAAAGCCATAAACAATGACCATGGTGAGCCTGTGGATACACGTTTGCTATAGCGAAGATCAGGCTTTGATTTCTGTTAGTCATGAAAACCAGTTCCGAAGAGTCTGGTATAGCACTTTTTAGCTTCTCGAAAAAATAAGTCCAGCTAGCATGATTCTCTCCATCTATTACTGCAAACACAAGTGGATAATGGTGATGATTAGGATCTTGAGCTTTTGCAAAAAAAAGAACACCCCCATATCCGTTCTTCAGCTATGTCGCATCAACGATTATCACTTTCCTCATTACTGCGAACACTTCAATGCAAGCTCCCAAGGCTATGAAGAGTTACTTGAATTTAATTGCCTCATCCAGTTTCAAACTGGTTTTTGTTCCCGGATTCACTTGGTCTAAAATGTACAAATAGCAATTCATCATCTTGTAGCTATCTTCCGGACTACCACGTCGTTCACAAACTGCCATATTTTTTCTGCGCAACGCTGTGGAATACGATATCATGACACCGAGATGGAACTTAACGAGGTCCTGGATCACTTTCGGAACTGGAGTTTCCATGTCTCCTGGATATTGCTCAGTCAAAAGAGCCGAGACTAGTTCTGCTGACCCTCTTCTCTTGTCGTTGCTGTTACTTTGATCACTCCGTAAGCAGGTATGCATCTTCGTGTAGCTTCTAATCGAGAAAATATCTGTCTCAGCAATCCTTGGAGCTCGTAATCCCCACTTAAAGTTAGGTTGCGAACATTTTACCACCAATCGTCTACAATCAGACTTTCTAGGGATATAATGAAAGCATTCACTAAATGCAGCTCTATTGATAATCTCTTGAATTGCCTTCTTACTGGAAAATTCGTCAGGCTTACTCAGACTCAAACCATCATCCCACTCCTTTATATACTTTGTCGATTATAAGGAAGGTGGTTGTTTAACATATTTATCAGCAGTTGGAACAACTGTATCAGTCTCCGCAGTGGTACCAGTCTCCGCAGCGGTATCAGTCTCTATTTCGGTATCAGTCTCCATTCTGGTATCAATCTCCATTCGGGTATCGGTCTCCATTCCGGTATCCGTTTCCATACAATCATCTTTTGTTCTAGCATCATCTTTCTCACCCTCTATCACCTCTTTATTTCCCTGATTCTCTTCTACGTACAAAGTTATGGCATTAGGTCCAATTTCATCCTCCAATGGCTGCAACTCTTTGTAGTTCATACCAACATAACTTTTAGCCACAATCGAGAGTTTATCTACTGGTCCTGATATTCCACTAGTCTCCACAACCAAAAGACTTATTCGCTTCTCTTTATCCGTGGAAGTTAGGTAAACAAAAAGATCCTCATCATCACTAATATTTAAAGGTTTCTCACATCCTACCACCAGTGGTATATAGCTCATTTCTAGTTTTTTCTTACTTTCATCCAAACCAAGCTTCTTATACATCCTCTCTTCTATCATTTGCAAAGTAATTTCCTCCACTGATGTCTTCACAGTTATACTGAGCATCCGGTCTTTGAATGTAAAATGTATGCTGACATGATTTCTCATTCTATCCTACCAAAAAATTGAACAAACTCAAAATACTGACTACATTTATCTACAGTTCTACAAGTTGTTCTGAGTTATTCCTAATTAACCACAATGTTATCAGTTGTTCATAGTTTTCCAAAGTATCCACAGTTCTATCAGTTGTTCCTAGTTATACAGTTTTACTTGATTAATCAAGAACATATTGAATTAGGTATCGGGTCCGAATCGATCTAGGCCCCATTCTACTGCTAGTACACTCCCATTCAACCACTCAAATGCATTTTATACCAATTACTATACTGGTTGACCCAAACACAACAATGCCGTTGTGCATTACGCCAAAATCTCATCACAATTCAATTTCGATGAAAGCACGAGGCGAAGACCACAACTTATCGGCTTCGACGGCTAGACGTCAGGAAAGGACTCGTCTATGGAAACAGACGCCAGTGCTCCACAAACTTTGGGAAAACGAGCACGAGCTGTGGGATAGATGAGGAAGACAAAGATAAGATGTGGAGGAGGAGCTTTGAGGACGGATCAGAGGAAGAAGAAACCAATTTGTCCCCCAATTAATTTGTTTGGGTGAAGAGCACAACTTACCTGCTTCGACGGAATGCTAGACGTGGGGAAAGGACTCGTCTATGGCAACAGGCCGCGGCGCTCCACAAACTTTGGGAAAACGAGCAGGAGCTGTGGGATACATGAGGAAGACGGAGCTGAGCTGTGGAGGAGGAGCTTCGAGAAGAACGGATCAGAGGAAGAAGAAGAAACCCCCAATTAATTTATTTTTTCGTTTAATTACAAAACCAGACCAGACCGGTTTCCAAACATTTGATAACCAAACCAATTCGGATAGCATTTTGACCGTTTTACAATCAAAATCTTGATTTTAAAAAATGACTTAAGGGCAATTTTGTCTTTTCACGTTTGCTTAATGAATTAGGGGCATAGGGGATTATGCAGACCCATGGAGATTTGGCCATTAGATGGAGGGGCGGGGAAGCCATTGTTCCTATGTTGCCCTGTTGTGGGTTATAGTATCTGGGGATATCTCTGTTTTCCTCCGGTTTAGCTAATTACGAAAGGGTTTTGTATCCATTGGTTTATGTTGATCTCAACTTTTTTATTAGGGTTGGCTGTCTAAAACCCCCGGTAAATATAATCACCCTATCTATTCCCCCCTCAACTACTAAGCTCATAACAAATCCACCCAAACTTATGATTTCTCTTTAAATCTCTCCCTAAAGTTTTTATTCCCCCCTCTCTAATTTAATTTCAAAATCAAGACTAAAGAGAAATTAATTGCACTATGTAATTAGCGATTGCCCATTAGGAAAGAACCCGATCTGACATTAAAAAAGAAACAGATCCAGATTTTTAAAGAAAAAAACAAATCGATTTGGGATTTTTATTAGGTTAGTCTATCTTCTTCGCTCAACGACACAGAGGGATTCCGACTCCCGAAGAAAAATTGGAGAGACAGAGAGAAACAGAGAGAGACGACAACAACGAGTAGAGAGAGATAGAGACAAAGAGAGACTCTCTCTCTCTCTCTCTCTCTCTCTCTCTCTCTCTCTCTCTCTCTCTCTCTCTCTCTCTCTCTCTCTCTCTCTCTCTCTCTCTCTCTCTCTCTCTCTGTTTCCAGTTTTTCTACGGGGTCCCTCTGTCTCGTTGAGTGAAGAAGATAGACTAACCCTAATAAAAATAAAAATCTCAAATCGATTTGGGTTTTAAAAAAAAAATCTGGGTCGGATTCTTTTTTAATGTCGGGTCGGGTTCTTTCCTAATGGGCAATCACTAATTACATAATGCAGTTAATTTCTCTTTAGTCTCGATTTTGAAATTGAATTAGAGAGGGGGGGGGGAATAAAAACTTTAGGGGGAAATCTAAAGAGAAATCATAAGTTTGGGTGGATTTGTCATGAGCTTGGTAGTTGAGGGGGGAATAGATAGGGTGATTTTATTTACAGGGGGTTTTATGCAGCCAACCCTTTTTATTAAGAAAATCCGTTGATGGAAAAAGAAAAAAAAAGAGATAATGACCAAAATAGATCTTAAAAAAAAATTGTCTCCAAAATAGCACTCAAGGAGAAAAATGATCAAAATAATTTTTACTAAATGATGTAAATATAATTTTATACCCCTTAGGTTAACTAATCATAATTTAGGGTTTAGAGTTATGGAATGTGGTTTCGGAGGTGAAGTTTAAAATTAAAAAAAAAATTAAATTTTCAAAATAAAAAAATATATTTTATTCATTTCTATTTGAGAGATTTGGCCAGAGAAAAATCAGAAACTCAGTAGATACTTGGCAGAAAATCATTAATCAATTTCTAAATAGTATTAAAACTTAATTACATAATTTAACTATATTAGAAATAATAATACTATAGTACGGAGAAATTCTTGTTAAGATGTTGACCGATGGAGTTGCCGACCTTCTATATGTGTACTGACAGTGCTGTTATGAGCATTGATGTAAACAATCTTCTCTATTAAAATAAATGTACAATTTTTATTTATCATAAAAAGTAATATTATGTCCATTTCAGTAATTATGTCTATTTGATTATTACATTAGTCTATCAAATATAAAACATTTCTAATATTTTTAATAATTATTAAGATACAAATAATAAATCAGTTATAACAAAATCTGCTGTGAAAAATCTAATAAAATCTTATAATGATTTTAAATATTTTTAAATCAGTGCATTCATTAATTTAATAATTAGTAATATAATATTATTATAAATAAAGATTAAATAAAATTTTAGTATATAAACAAAGTCTATGCTATTTTTAGAGATTTTATAAGTATAATCTATATTATATTAATTTAGAAGTAATGTATGAATAAAATATAAAAAATTATTGAATTGGTACATTAACATATTTTTCAAATTATAATTAATAAAATGAAAAATTATCCGCACGGATGTGCAGATCAAAATCAAGTTTTGGTTATCGGAAGTGTTCTATGATGTTTTGTTTTGTACTGTTGACAAGGGAAAACCATCAAAGAGCTTCTATATGTGTGCTGTTATGAGCATTGATGTAAACAATTTTGGGAGTTGCGATTGTGCAAGTCTCCTCTTGCATCTCTATGATAATAATCTGAAAATCTTTTGATTTGGTATTCTAAATTAAACTCTTACTTTCCTTTTATTTCCCTGCACAAAATTTAAATTATTTATGAAATATTTACCTTTTTATCTAAGTATTTTACTTTAATAAATATATATACAGCAAAATCTATCGTCTTAAATCTACTTACAATATTGTGTACATTATGCAATTGGGGCGAATAAGAGATTTATACTTTTATGGAAAGCAAAAGCCATGGGAGTTATGCATTGTCCCTTAATTAGAGTCGATATAAACAATACCGTGTATACAAACTACTTGTCCCCTTTTGCATATTTTATATGCTATTGCACTAATATAATAGATTTCTTTAACACAGATTTTATACCTACTTGGATTGATTAGATTCTGTTGAGACCCAATTAGGAATTGGATTGTTAAAATATGTACTAGAAACAGAGGACTCGCAGTCAACTCGAGTTTATGTGATAGAAGCTCTCTTCTTTTATTCAATTTAACATAAACATCTCACACATTCCACACTCATTTATTCAATTGGATCAACATATATATCAACAAACTACTAACAAAAGCCACATATTTTGTATCCCATCCAACTTAATTTATTTAAAGAACTATTTATAAAGTTGGTACCAAAATCTGCCAAACCTTAACTTGAGAGTCAAGTCCTCCACTGTAAATGTGATAAGACGCCTCAGATTCTGTACCGGAATCACGAATGGCTCCGGTTAAGCATTTAACTGGTCCTCTATGCCCCTCCAACACAGCCAAGCACGAATAATCCGAAGAACATTTCCACAGCCTCACTGTCTTATCTGCAGAGCCACTACAGACTATATCTGAAACAACCGCAAGGCAAAGAACAGACTCTGTGTGACCTCTTAGCACTCCAGCAACAGCAATGTTTCCACCTTCGTCATTTCTTTCCCACACCAATATTGACCCGTCAGATCCTCCTGAATACAAAAGATTGTAACTGCTTAACGCCAATGCGTTTATACCCGAATCATGCTCCGACAATGTTGCAACCAGATAATGTTTCTGTTTTTTCTTTTTCTCCTCATCGAGGTTCTTCCTCCACACTTTAATTTTCCGGTCAGAAGATCCCGTGTATATATCTCCATCCTCACACACTTCAACAGCATTGATTGCATCTTCGTGGGCGTTTGTGACGGACTCTAGGCATTTAAAATCGGTGGTTCGCCAGATCTTGAGCGTCCGGTCCCATGAGACAGAATAGAGTAGTGTTCCATCTCTTGATAAGGCTAAACCGGAAACCGCGTCGACATGGTGAACCCAAGAAGCTTTCTTGTGCCTCCTTATTTGGACTTGGTTGTTAGGCAGCAAAAACTTTGCCAAACGGTCACTCATCGTTGGCATCGTTGCTAAATGCATGTACTTTTTATTATTACTCGCTTCTGATTCAACGACGTCGTTTATCTTCCAGACACGTATCTTCTGATCTTGATGTGCTGTGAAGAGTTTATCAGCCAAGATTACCAAAGACTTCACTGCTCCTCTTTCTCCTGTTATTACATCGCCTTTGCTTGACGCTTCGGCTAGTGTTTCCAACGTGCTTGCATTCCACAATCTTACAACTCCGTCGTTGGAGCCTGTGTAAAGTCTCTTTCCTGCAAGGGTTAGAGACGAAATGTAAGAGGATGTGTGACCAACAAGAGTGGCGATACATTGATGAAGTGCTTGCGAATTAGATATTTGATGATCTTCATGAGACCAATCTCCTTCTTCTTTAGTTTTGTGGCACCGTATCATTGTTTCTTATGAAGGAATTTTTGAATTGTTTTATTTCAAAGTTTGTAGAGTTTTTATAAAGAGGAAAAAAGATTAATGCATAGAATGCAATTTGGGGGAAAGTAGTCGTGGAAACAACAATTGGCTCCAAGACTTGGACTATTCTTAATACTTATCAATTTGGACCCTTTACAATTGTGAGCAAATCTGACCGAAAACGAAAAGAATAATTCGATGGGAGGATGAGTAGGATGCAATATATATATATATATAATAAATGTTCTCTATATTTGCACAATCTTGTTTGGTAGATTTCTTTGTCACAAAAGTGGAGAAAAAGTTAAAAGCATGATCCTGTTGCAGATTATTTTACTAGCTTGAGTTGGGATGTGTTCCATGCGTTGTGACTTGTGTGACACATGCTATTTCTTACACTTCAATATCTATATGATTTTACAATAGATGTGTTACAAATAATCAGACCGTAAATTAATAATGTAAAGATAAAAATAACTATTATTTATAAATTAGTAATTAATTATTATTTATTTATAGAGATTTAGTTCATAATCTTCAAAAAATATCTTTCATCTGATCTACATAAAAAATAGATAAATTTATTTTAGAAAATATTATGTACAGATTCGAAATTATGATTACTAATATTGATATAATCATAAGAAAATATTTAATAGATTTTTGGATTATTTATGTAAAATGATATATATTAGATCTTCAAAGTTTATAAGAAATTATCTATTAATATTAATGATGAAGTAAAAGCAATACTACAAAAAATGTTAATAGTTATTCAAAACAAGTAATTATTGCATCGTGAACTCTTCAAATTTTAAATGCATATAAGACAGCAAGATAAAGCTTGTAATCTAAAGTAACTAGGGTAATTTGTCAATCCAAAACCTGAATTTGAATCAAATCTATACCCTCAATTCTTTGAAATAAAAAAGTAATTCAAAATGGTACTAAGATTATAACTATTATCTTATGACCAAAAAAAAAATGTAGACACTTTTACACAGAAGTCTTCTCGAGACATTGAAATATTCTACGAAAACCTTCTTGAACAAGCGTCAACTAGTCTCCTCCTCCAACCACCCGAACGATGTGGTCGAATTCGAAGAGAAGGAGATGATCGGGAACAACAAGCCGCATAACAATCTGCTCGTTCTCGAACTCGTCATCAAAGATCTCAACGTGGTCAAAAATCCTCATAGACACCGGAAGCACAAATAATATAATCTATTGAGAAACTCTCCAAAGAATGAACATCAGTCTCTCCGAAGTCATCCCGACTCTGAAACCATTGACTGGTTTCTCTGGATCGACCACGATGACCCTCAGATCGATCAAGCTTCATGTCTTGGCCAGAGGAGGGAAAAAGATTGTCGAATTCTTGGTGGTAAACCACCCACTGATCTACAGCGCCTTCATAGGGATGCCTTGGATAAACTCTGTGAGTGCTGTCATGTCAACTTACCATCTCTGCGTCAAATTCCCATCTCCAAATGGAATTGAGACGATATGGGGCTGCAAGAAACAGTCGCGCCTCTGCTTCCTAGCTGAACCTAAGCTAAGGAAAGCTGCGACTCCACCTGCGTTAAACACCAAACACAAAAACATCAATCACTCAGCCCACAGATGAAGACGTTTAAAAAGTGAAAAACCAGAATCATCAACTAAAGCAACAACTCTAAATAAAGGAAACAGACAAGCCTCCGAGCCTAATGCCCTCGACAACTTTGACTCAACACCGGAAAAAGACGTCGACCAAATAATAGTCGAATTGACTAAAACGGCCGACAAAACTTCTCCAAAATAGTAAATCACCCACAGCAACACAATGAATAATGAGACAACTTGATCCTCGAAAGAGGTACGTAGGAAACCTGCCTAAAGGTGGGTTCAACTATCCCCCACCCAAAAGGGGGTGGGAGTGGGTATGTATAAGATACTCGTATACTCCCACGTTTTTAGTAACTACTTCTATGTACTTGATATTTTTCAAAAAAAATTCGGCAATAAGAAAACACACTTTGACTCAATAGTCTAGCAAACTTTTATGTTGCAGAATACTTGAGCAAACAACGATAACGAGGTGAACGAATTTCGTATAACCCAAAAAGGAAATCATATGATAAATTCTTCATAACAAGAACCATTCCTAACAACCAAATGGTTAAACTAAAACACAATCAATCGATCCGAACTTCTCGTCAATCTACCAAGTTCCACACGCTTCACAAATTTTTTTAGCCCGTAACGTTTCATAGAGAAACGCAACATACGCAAAAATTTCTCGTAGGACTACTCGAGCTATACAAAACATTTTCTAAATACTACAAAATAATCCCGGAAGACCAACTCCTCGCAGGGCATTGCAGAGGAACTCGCTTATTCCCATGCTTAACATCGAGCTCAAAATGATTTTTCGGCCATGAACGTGCAAAAAAACCTTTCGCTCAAGCCAAAATGTTTCTCGGCCACTAGGTTAAAACACAATCTTCATGCCAACACAAAACCTTATGTAAAAAACGTTTTCATAACGTCAAATCATGTTTAATCGAACAAAAACCTATTTTGGAAGAAAAATGAGATGTCACGGTTTCCAAAAATCGAATTTTAAACATAGGCGATTTCCTTGATGAAAGTTCCATCTTGGAAATCCACGACACATTCACCACAAATTAAAATAGACACAAAAAATTGATTCGAAAAGACTAGTAGTTTCCTTCTACACCCGCCCGTCGATTGGCCCGGATGATAAACCATACGTTCTAAATGAACTTCTAACCTGCTCCACCAAATAAAGTTTGGTTCTCGTACATCCAACACAAGGATATTAGGGCGCTATAAAAATCCAAAATTTTGGTCAGTATCTTCCCGGTTTATCCTGGAGAGGTGCTCGGTTCCGCGATCAAATTAAGTCATCTAATCTGAGAACTCATCACAGAATTCAAAGTCAAGGATGGAATCATGTTGAAATCTCGAAGAGTTAAGTAAGCCGGGACCGACCCCGCATAATATCTTTGATACGAGATTCAAAAACTTGTTTCTTCGTTGGTAGTCGAGAGTTTATGAGGCTATGCAAGTATAAACCCTCAGAGAGACTCATATTAATACAAAACCGTAATTGTGATCCGCTAGGGTGTAAGAAATGAGGAATTACAATCATACTCTCTCCCCTTCATTGACGCTTTATCCGTAAGAAAAAAAAAGCTACAAACGGTTATATTAGACAAGGGCCCTATGGCTAGTCACGATAACATTTTGGCTTGTGAAAGCCGGTGCTACTACAAAAATACACATAACATAAACGGTTTTGGGAACCAAAATTCACACCGTCAATTTCCGTAATCGGATAAAATCTAAGAAACCGTAACTTTCCCTAAGGTCCTAGATTCCTGCTGAGCCTCACGAAAAGTAGTCAAGTTATGTAAAATAGACGAAACAAAATAATTGAGATAAAGAAAAGAGAAATAGAGATCTTATTCTGAATCTGCGTATGAGCGTTTTCAACAGGTAAAAGCCTTGGCTGCAAGAGCTGTCAGCGAGTTCCCTAGTTCTAACAACCTAAAACTTGAAAACCTAATTGAGTCGCAGCTCGATAACAAAAACGGGAAGTTGCCTAAATCGCTCTAAGTTCTGAGTTGCAGAGACTTTCATATGTGTGCGTCCCTCTCCCTTTCTTCTCTTATATTTCTTCAAGGTCGGTCGTCTTTCCTTTTCTGCCCCAGATTCGAGTTTATCCTTCCGCTAAAATCTTTCTTATCTTCTCAATTTTCCATAATTATCTCGAAACTTGACAATTATCTTCTCCGGATATCCGGTAGACCGTCATTATAGTTGGGCTCATTTTCGTCTAAAACCGTAAGTGGGCTTTTATCGCGTTTTAGATCCTTTCGGGTCATTCTGCGATTTAAACAATTTTTACGATTGCTTTCGGATAAATCGTCCTTCATATGATTACAATATGCTGGCTCCGTTAAATAATAAACCAATCATATAGTCGAGATAACATTGGTGTTTAAGTTAACCGTTATCGTTTTATACGATTGACTGGGAGTTTTACGAGAGAACAATTCTTTACGATTTTTATCATAAAACTTCAATGGAAACTCTAATGGAGACGAAACAAGAAATATCCTAGTAAAGATGCAAAAAACCAAGACTGCTCTCATTGATTTGGTTCATGAAGCAGGACTTGTGGCCACGTGTTTCGGCGATTTAGAGCAAGAGAATGAGTCGTATAATGGAGCATCGATTAATACCCAGCCCAACACAATCAACGTTGTTCACCAACAATCGATCGACGCCCACCCTGTGACATTGATCGACAAAGCCCTGATGATATGGCTAACCTAAATTATGATGAATCTTATATTGAAGAAGAAGCAATTGAGTACCATGCTCTTGCACTTCAGGAATCTGGAAATTTCATAGGATCAGATGAAACCTGGACCACGCCATTGATCGACGGCAATCTGGCAGAAGGGTACGAATCATATAAGGATCAAGCTAGAAGAAGATTTCATTGGGAAACCAGAGATGAGTATGGAGTTTATAGAGATGAAGATGGCATTGCACAAGCTATAGATGGTAGAATCATAAATGTGTCAAAGGAAGACATCAGAGATATTGTTTAGAGAGCAGCCATCATTGGACACACTCATCTTTGTTTGCTAGAGTATGAAGAAATATTGGTAAGACCAGGCCATCAACTGACTACGACGACAGAGCATAAGACTACAAGGAATCTACAGAGCACATGAGATGTTGATGGATGACTATTACAAGAGGATTGATGATATCTACTACCCATTCAACAACAATATCAGCTGAATAACCACGTGCATCGCGTAGATGAAGCAAAAAGATGGATTCTACTCATCAGACGATTCAGATACAACACTCAAATGAAGCAGACAAGCACCATCGATCGACAAACGTGCTCGACCATCGATTGACAAACGTGCTCGACCATCGATTGATAAACGTGCTCGACCATCGATTGACGATTCACGCGGACCATTTAGACAAGGCTGGTAAATCAGAGGCTGCTAGAAGATAAACTTGATGGAGTATATTCATCTCAAGACATGATGATGGAAGGTATCTCCAGGAGATTAGATGACATATCCATACCTACATATATCATGATTGACTGGTTAGACAAACGCACTGACAACCTTCAGGAAAGGATGAGTCAGATTGAGATCACCAAGGTGAACATGCACAACCAAAGAACCAGAGGTGAAGAACCCATAAGAAGCTACGTTGGTAACTTATTCCATATGAGCAAAGAAGATGTGGACACTTGTTTTCCAACAAGTGGTACTCTACACCCATCTTAGTCCAAACAGTGCTAAAACGTCAAGCTAAAGATTATAACCAAGCGTTGAGTAGGAGGCAATCCACTATTTAGTAAATTTTAATTTTGTTTATATTTATTTATTACTAATTTTGGATTTTATTTATTTATTGCAGGTTATGTTAAAAACAATCAGGAAGATCGAGCATTACCATCTGTCGACGACGGTGCGCAATCATCGGTCGATACCGATCCCATCGGTCGACACCTATCCCTTATCATCGTTCGTCACTCATTACAGAGTCTGGTATCGATTTTCTTCCTTAAGTTTTTTACTTATGATCTATTTTTCCCACGTAATTGAGACGGGATAACAGTATGGACAATGTTATTTAAGTCTGGGGGGGGGGGGGAGTTTACTGATATTGTTTTCTATTTTTAGTTTTATTCCTATGTGTTTTATAAAGTTTTATTGAGTCAAGATATGAATTATGATCAGTTTAAATTTTTACTTATTATCTAACTATTCTATAGCACCATTCTAGACTTGTTGATTGCAGAGAATACTAGAGATACCAAAGTGGATCATCATGCCACTATATCACACTTTCTTAGAAAGTTTGAAGGAACCGAAGCTAACCTCCAACCTAATATTGACTTATTTGCTTGCTTTGGAGTTTGGCATACATTGGATCAGATTCCTCTTGCAAGTCTGGAAGGTAAAGTCTGTGTGCTTCTGTTTCCTTCTCACTCTCTCTTCGGCATCTATAAATAAAAGATTGAGATGATTGTCAGAAAGATGCATATGGGTAGGTAAGTTACCCGTGACCCCATTATTCTAATTCAGAAAGTAATGATCACAAATTGTGGAAGCGATGGATATTTAAATCACCGGTGACCCCATTACCCATTATTCGCCTACACCTTTTGGAAAATAAAAAGAAAAAGAAAGATGATCAAGACGGACTGTATCAGCATCATTGATTCATTGGACTTTAAAAAAAAATATAAAGAGATTCAAAGAAGAGAGAAAGAGGGAAGAAAGAGATCAAAGATGAACAAGACGGACTGCTTGTGTGTTCAGATACTTGCAAGGATAAGATTACATGTGTCCTCTGATCGATACCCCCAAGGTAAAGCCCACAGTTTTATTTTATGCAAAAAATGAGGTTAGTAGAGGGGTGAGTCCGACTAGTACTCGCTAAGTTGTTGGTAGAATGTATTTGGTTGCTATACTAGGATAATGTATATAAAGTATCTCTAAGATTGACACTTTTTTGATGTGGTTGCAACATAGTAAGGTGATAATGATGAGCTAGAGATTTTATGATTCCCTGTGTTTTCAAACCTCTTCCACATGTTTACCCTTGTTTTGATTGAGGACAAGCAAAATGTTAAGTCTGGAGGAGTTGATAGGTCATAATATTTACCACTTTTAGACCATGTTATAGGCCTTATTTGGAGTATGTTATCTGTGTCTTAGATATGTTTTAGAATCTTTTCAGGTCCAGGTAAATTTTGGAGCATTGTAGAGATTATGAGACTTTCCGGAGCTCAGAGAGAGAGGATCCCCGTAGCTGGTCATTATCAGCAAAGCACGAGGCGAGAAATAGCATGGCGTCGATTGACGACGCACCCTTTCCATCCATCAATGTCAACACAAAGAAGCCCAACTCACAGAGTACCCGACTTGAAGCCCAAGTCACAGAAATTATAAGACTGCCTCTGGACAAGTTTTACCTAGTTTATATTATCTTTGCTGGTGTTTTATGAAAAGAGAGGTTTTTGCAAGTTTTCCATAGCAAATATAGTAGTTTTTGGGGAGAAGATCAAGACTTCTTTCAAGTTTTGTATTCGAACCTCGGTTTCTATCTGTATTCTAATGCATTGTTTTATTTTTATGATTATCTTCTACTTACCCATGTCTGAGTAGATCTCTTGTTAGATTTAGGGTTTACTAATGGTTTTGACTGATTAGCCAAACAATAGAATTTATAGGGTGATTATTAGACCTATCAATAATATTGTGCTTATCGCTTGTGTTACGGAATAGCTAACTAGAACCCTGATATAAGGATAATTGATACTGCGAGAGTAGGATCGTAAAAAATCCTGTTGAGCTTAAGTTTCTAGGGATAATCGAGAGATTAGATTAGTAAGTCTAAGTGAACTTATCAAATCTGATCGATTAATGTTTGACTAAGAAAGCCATCGATTGATGTTGTTTTCATACCATCGATCGATGGTCCTTCCGAATTTGCACACGAAAGCTGTAGACTATGAGCTTAGCCATAGATAGATATAAATAATATCTTTACTTATTAAATTCGTGTTATTTGATTGAAAACCCCTTGGCTTCTATCCATTATAATTCATTGCCTGAAAATCGTAGATCTATTTATTTTCCTTAATTGTTTACAAACCAACTCATTCTTGATTTACTATTCTTACAGTCTTATTAATTTCCTAGCATAACTAAGTTGATTATCAAATATATTGTGTGCCCTCGCATTCTGTTCGATCCCTAAGTACTACAGCTGAACCTCTTATTTAAAGAGAGCAATCAGTAACTCTAGGGTAATTTAAGCACGTATCAGACACCAACTTTTTATCTCCTTTCTATGCTCAAGTAATTATCAAGGTGCAATATGTCAAGGGTAATACCACTTTCATAATTTTGGATCAGAATCCCAATGAGATGACGAAGGCCTCATGGGAATTTATGCTGGCTCATGTAGCCCGCGATTAACACGGGAGTTGGGACCAACATGTAACAAAGAAAGAATTATGGTTCATAAAATGTAAAGAAGCCTGGAAGAGGACTCTCCTCACCATCCTCCAGTTGAGGAATCCTAAAAATCACGTTACCCAGAATTCAAAAGGATTCATGGATAGTCATGAGAGACTCAAGGATACAACTGCTTAATCCTTTCGGAAACTAATGATCCAATTGGTCTTTTCCTGACTGACGGAAAAGTAGAAGGAGGCACAATGTTGTAAATGTTTCTCCAGTACACTGTGGCCTCCTCATGATCGGACTAGGGATCGTCGTATTCTCCCTTCACATTTTCCTCTTCATCAGAAACATAGCGGGTTTCCTTGTGGCTAACATGAACAAGAGTCAGATCATTTTAATTGTGACCAACGTGCAAGAGAACCCTCGTCACCCTTCTACCAAGCCCATTTGGAGACTCTGAGATAGATTTTTTTGAAGTAAATAGAAAGTGGAAAGAAGTTTTTCTATGCCTTAGAAAATTCTTGAGAGATGAGAAAGCAAGTGAGAGTGATAAGGGCCGGGCACCCACTTCTTATAGGAGATGAAAGGTATGTTCATTCAATGCTCGTTTTGGCCTCAGAAATGCTCAAGATTTGTTAAGGCAAGATTCAGCCATTGATTCCACCTATACGCTTATGATCACCTTGTCACAATCACACGTAATTCTAATGAGATGGGGGATGGGCTAATTGTTGGGATCAAAGTTGTTCCTAGTAAAATCGACGGTTAAAATCATCCAAAACTCATATCTTTTACAGGCACAAGCAGGAAATGATGAGAAAAAAAATATCGTGTCGGCTTGAACTAAATATACATTGAAAAATGTTGTACATGAGCCAAAATGTGTGCTTGGGGTCAGGTGCAAGGCAGTATGTTCTGTGGAGAGCAGGAAGAGACCTGACACCACCTATATTTCGCGTGCCCATACACTTATACCTTCTGGTTGGAGGTGATAGGCACCCTCCTGCAGCCTGCTCCAACCCCAGACTGGGAGGAGAATGTTAATGCTTTTATGGCAGGCTCTCATGTTTTGCTCACCTCTATTCTTTTGAGCTCTCTTTTCAGGTCTCGGTATACTACATCTGGCGAGAAAGGAACGATAGAAAGGCATTCTAAGCATGGCCGTCCGGTGGATTAACTTGCAAGGATCGTTGACAAAACCATAAGGTAGAGAATTTTATCCACGGGTTATACTCAGAAAATGGAAGCTGCAAGGGTTGCTCCAATGTTGGTTAAGTGCTCACATGGGACATAGATCGTTTAAAGAGGATATATTGTAGAAATTTTTTGATGTAAATAAACATTCAAATTCAGGCAGATCAATAAATTTAACATTTTATAAAAAAATAAGTCAGTGTCTTCCTCTTTCAACATTTTTCACATCAAAAATCCAGTAATCAATTTCTTTTTAAAGCAAGTATTCAAGATCACTATATCACGGTAATACCTAAGTTTGTAGATTCTGTTTTTGGGTGTTGCTAAAGTTGTCTCAAACTTTTTGTATCATGGAATTCAAAAACCACACAAGACGAGCAAATTTTATTTAAAAGATATTTGAGGATACGGTGGAGTTCGCCCTAAGATACACTATTTAGCGTTCTCCGTGAGGAAGCCACAAAATCTTCAAAATGAACTTCAGTCTCAGGAACTCCGCCGTTCACGTCTCCTCCATCATTCACGCCTCCTTCTTCTAAGGAGTTACTGCTAATACCATTTGACTTGTCTCCTATTCTCCAAAGGCTTCCTTAACATGTCATCAAGGTATGATGTCTACAATATCACTATCATATCACTCACCTACTCCAGCATGTTTGGGATCCCTTGCTCTGCTCCAGCAGGCTTTGGTTCCGCTGCTCTACTCTGCGCGGTCGGAACATCCGGTACCGCTGGAGCCTCCAGATCCACCAATACCTCCAGATCCGCCGTCTTCTCCTCATCTGCCGCCCTCCTCTTAACCACTTCACAACTCCACCACATCTTTGTCTGGTACGCTGACGTTTTCTTCTTTTTACCACATCACTTGTTTTTTCTCTTATGTCGAAGCTGGTCACCGAAACTTGTTTTAGTTTGATGCTTCTTTGGAACTCGTTCGTGGGCTCACTAGATTTGTCCGACTCTTCACTCCCAATCCTCTTCCAAAGGCGGAACTGTCTCATCCTCTGCGTTGTAATATTCCCTTACTGGTACTGATGCCCCACCACCATACTACCAAACCCTTTCAACCCTCTGACTGAAAACTCTTGCTAGAACAGTAAACAACACGCATGTCACATACGAAGGACGATTTGTCCGAAAGAAATCGTAAAAATCGCTTAAATTGCAAAACGACCCGAGAGGGTCTAAAACTCGATAAAAGCCCACTTACGGTTTTAGACAAAAATAAGCCCAACTATAATGACATTGTACCGGATATCCGCAGAAGATAAATGAAAAAAGAAGATAATTTCAAAAAAAATCCGAGGTAATTATGGAAAATGAGAAGATAAGGAAGATTTCCACGGAAGGATAAACTCGAATGGGGGGCAGAAAAGGAAAAACGACCGACCTGAAGACCTATATAAGAGATGCAAGGGAGTGGGACGCACAGACACGGATTTCTCTGCAACTTAGCACTTAGAAAGATTTTTAGCAATTTCATTTTTGTCATCGAGCTGCGACTCATACTAGGTTTAGGTGCTGGAACTAGAAACACGCCTACAACTCTTGTGGCCAAAGCTCTTAAAACCTGTTGTATCATCGCAGCGTCCTTACGCAAAGAAGATTCAATAAGATCTTTCTTTTCACTCGCAACTCATATTCGATTATCTTGCGTTTTGTTATTCATAATTTGATCATTTGTCGTAGTCTTAGCAGAAATCCGGGACCTCAGGGAAAGTTAGGGTTTCTTAACTTTCCTCCGATTACGGAAATCGACAGTGTGAATTTTGGTTCCCACATAGAATAATATCTAACTTCAAATCCAACGGTGCATGTTCTACTAATATCTTTTCTATTGAAGCAATAAGCTCAGCTAAACCAAGAAACAACATATATGAATCCATCACAAAATCAGTCATAAGATCATTCGCAATCATAGAAGTTAATCGCATTAGATCCACTGAATCTGAAGAAAACTCTTCACGAATTAAAGATATACAATCTTGCTTTACCAGCACATATTCCAACCTTGTGAGCGATCACCATCAAAGCAGCTGTAAAATGATCGGTTGAACAACCGAGAGGGATCCAGAATCGATCTTATTGACTGACGAAACGTGATTGGAAAATATCTAGTGATTTTATGGATGTGAAAGCTCGCGATGATACAGAGGCATGATTAAGAACAACTGGAGGAGAAATTGAAGATTCATCAGTCGAGGTGGTGGATCGAGTCGATTTTTACAGAATTGAATTTTTGAAGAAATGCATATGGATTGAAACCGGAGAATATGCATAAACATAGCTACGCAAAGCTTAGATCACCGGATTTGACTTCACCGGAATATCTAATGGAGCTTAAATTTCTGAAGCAGTAGATCTAATCGAGTGACGCAGAAAATATTTCAGAGAACCATCACAAGAGGAATTCAATTGGTATAACACACGACTGAGCTCAACAATGGCAGAATCAAGCGGAAGAAGAGCTTGATGACTCTGATACCACTTTATTAAACTTGAGATTGAACAGAAATAGAGATATCATGAAGAAGATGAAGTTTAGAGGATTTGGAAATGATTGAATAGTTTCTGTTAATCGTAATGTAACGAGATACAAGTGTTTATATACAAACCATAAACTATCCAGTACAAGCATGTATAACTAAACCACTATCTAAATGTGTAAAACACATCATCATACTTAATACTCTCCCTCAAGATGTAAGCCAGCTTGGACATGAAGAACACCATATTAATTAGAGGGGGCTGAAACTGATATTAAGAAGCTCATCTGGTCGTCTTGCCAATGAACCATAAGGAATTTTAGTTAAGAGACCAAAAAGAGAAGAAATCGTTACATATATGCGTCTGAAAAAGCCATAGTCTTGCTTGAGGAGGTGCATAAAAGCTTGATGAAAGCTCCGCTTGAGTAGTAGCGCAAGCTCCGCTTGAGCAGTAGCGCAAGCCAGAAATCTCGGTTCTGTCAATTTGAACAGTGACCTGCATAATTCTCAGTTCTACCATGAGATTCAGGACATAATAACCAAACAAATACTTATATGTTGTACTGAATCTACCCGTCAATGAACCAGCAGTAGAAACAAAATAAGTAAAATCATCACTAGAATGTGATCTAAACGAGCAACATATATATGTTATATATGCTCCCTTCACCTTAAACGTATTGGAGTATGTGGAATCAAATTCGCATGAAAAGTGACTAACCAATAACAAATAGCTTGTCTCGGACATTAAATCCATGAGCAAGAGGAGCTAGCATATGCGATCCTCTGAAGTTCGTCAACTTCAGTAAATATACTCCAAAAGACAGAGATTCTAAGAGCAGAAAACTACAGCAATCAACTTGACAACCATAGCGGTCAAAGCAGCATGTATCAACAGCAAACCTAAACTTCTGCCCCTTTTTACAAAAATGATGATGCCTAAAGCTATCTTTTGAATCCATACGACATTGCAATGTTCCGTAATCTAAATTATAATATATTTTGTGCGTAAACCACTCACATACAAGATCAATAAATCTGTGCGAGGAACAAGATGATGTGATTTTGGCTGATTTATGAAGTTATGGACATATAAGACATTCATAAATTGACCCATGATGTTACTTAACATGTCAAGACCATTTTTATGAAGTTATAAGCCCAATAAGAATCATAATCAAGTGGTTTCTTTTCTGTCCACGAAAATCAGAAATTAAATTGCATGAAAAGCTTATCTCTCTTGCATGCAAGGAATGCTTGTTTCAAGAGCCTCCTCTCTCCTCCATGCAATGTTTTGTGATTTCCTAGACTATTAAATATCTAGCTTTGTTAGCAAGTTTAGTCTCTTATAAATAAGTTGTAATCTCCTTCAAAAAAAATCAGACTATCTTTTTATTTTTAAAACCATTAAGAGCAATTCTCAGTTTTGTTCCTTTGGAACTTTTCGATCCGTCTTGGTGCGTCATATCAAAGGGATCAAACCGATATGTTCTGGTGCGTCATGTACAGAAGGTCAGCCTCATTTTCGTCCAGGTGCATCATATCCTAGGCAATTGAGTTGGAATATCGGAGGCCTTTCGCATTGAACATGTGCGGATTAAGGTTTATGTTCTTAATAATGCAATCTATCAAATTAACCCTACGAACTACTCTTGCCAAGAGAGGTCAATTGCAGTACTTAGATATATAATTCAGAGAGAGCGAGGGCACACAATAAATTTCTTTAACTCTAATGGTTAAGCTAGGAAAACTATAAATATTGGTTTTGGTTGTAGGTCTATCAGGAATAGGAAATTATCTAAAATACTAAAGCGAATGCAAATATGGAAATACGGTAGATCTAGGGTTTCAAGCAAGTGAATTATAATGGATAGGATGCAGGAAATTATTAATATGCGAGAATAATAAATGTTAACTAGTCCGACCCCATCTTGTCCCAACTCTTGTATGCGGACAGAGAAGTGCACTATCGATCGATGGCTAAGGCCTGATGTCGATCGATGCTAATCAGACATGAAGTTCGTCGACTATGTTAATTAAACCAACTCTCGCATGCATCTAACAACCTAGCTCAATGAAATCAATTATGACATAGAACCTACTCTCGTAGTTGTCCATGTCATAAGTTCAGGTTTCTAGTTAGATACTCTAGAACGCAAGCATTAAACATAATTCCAAAGATTGATATTACTTCATCCTAGCAATCCTATTATGGGGTTAATTCATCAGTACCATTATGAACCCTAAATCTAACAAGTGAATTACTCAGACATGATCAAAGTAAACATGATGAACTGAATAATATATTACATAGAATAATAAATGGAATTCCAATACAAATCTGTGAAGGAGTTCAGATCTTCTCTCCTAAACTACTAAAAAAACTCAATGCAAGAAAACTAAAAACTGTAAAATAAATTGTGGTCTCTATTCTGCCTAAACAATGGCAGGACCCATATAAACTAGGTCAAAACTCGTCCAAGGGCATTTTCATAATTCATCTTCACTTGGGCTTGAAGTCGGCCAATACTCTGCGAGTGGGACGTCGATAGACAGCAAGGATGCTCCGTCGATCGATGGTCATGCTTGACTTTGACTCGTACTTAGCTGAAAACAGCTACTAGATATCTCTTCTGAATACTCTGACAAGCTCCATGATCTCCATAATGCTCTAAAACGTACATGGACCTGCAAAGACTCTAAAACACAGTCCATACACACATAATAGACTCCAAATAAGGTCCAAATGATGGTCTAAAACTGGTAAATAACAAGGTATATCACGCATCCTTCGTGTGACCATTCACTCCACATCCCTTGTCTTTGAAGCTTAACAGTTTCATAGCAGCAAGGATTATCCCTCTACCAATTTTAGAGTGTATCCCTTGGGAGGTTTTCATCACAAGAGATGAAACATTTCTCAGGTACCCGTGGAAGAAATTTGTAGAGGAGCATAAGCTCTAACTTCAAATCCAACGATGGATGTTCTACTAATATCTTGTCACTGAACAAGAATCATTCATGTTGAAGCAATAAGCTCAGCTAAACCAGAAAACAACAGAAATGAATCCATCACAATATCAGTCATAAGATCATTCGCCATCGTAGAAGATTATCGCATTAGATCGACTGAAGATGAAGAAAAATCGTCAGGAATGAAAGATTTCCGAGTATAGAATCTTACTTTACCAGAACATCGCCCAACCTTGTGAGCAGTCACCATCAAAGCAACTGTAAAATGGTCGGTGGAACAACCGAGAGGGATCCAAGATCGATCTGGTATACTGAAGAAAATCGAATGGACTAGATCTAGTGATTCCATAGATGCGACATCTCACGATGATCCAGAGGCATTATTGACAACAACTGGAGGAGAAATCGGATATTCATCAGTCGAAGCAGTGGATCATGTCGATTTTCGCAGAATCGATTGTTTGAAGAAAGACGTATGGACTAAAACCGGAGAATATGCATCACCAGATTTAACTTCACCGGAATAGCTATCGGATCTGAAATTTCTGTAGTAGATCCAATTGATTGATGCAGAAATTTCTTCAGAGAAACCGTCGCAAGAGAAATTCAATCGGTATAACATACGACTGAGCTCAACAATGGCAGAATCAAGTGGAAGAAGAGCTCCATGGCTTTGATACAATTTTAGTAAACTTGAGATTGAACAGAAATAGAGCTCTCATGAAGAAGATAAAGTTGTAAAGATTTAGAAATGAATGAATAATTTTATGTTAATTGTAAAATAACAAGATACAAGTGTTTATATACAAACCATAAACTATCAGGTACAAGCCGGTTCTAACTAAACCACTATCTAAATGCGTAAAGCACATCATCATACTTAATAGCGTCCAAGGAGATTGGCTCATTTGAAGGAATGGTTAATTAAAAGTCTTGTATGGAGATCAGGGTTCCTATCTGATGTGAAAGTTTGGTAGAACCATAAAGAATGCACTATGATGATGGATTTGAACTCGTCTTAAGCATGTATTATACGCAGATATTTAGGTTGTTCCATATGTGTAAAATGATTACATATCTTCCTTGTTTGCTCATGGAATGAGATTTAGGGAACCTGCTCCCCCCCTGTCTTTTTCATTGGTTTTCTAAGAATTTGTGTTCATCTTTATGTCTTATCATATCTTTTTTATATGCCTTATCGGTTGATCTTATCGGATTCGGGAGAAACGTAATTAGTGTTATAAAGTGGACTGGCTACTACCTGACCCAAGTTTGAAATGTCTTCCCACTAATGCCAATAGTAGTTGGATCACCAGATACTAGAATACCAGGTAAACTATTTGGACTAAAACTCAAACTTAGACTTCCCACATAACTATTGTTTCAAAGGATTTGAATCCCAGAAAAAGTGTTGTTGCACATTCCCAAGTTTCATCTACCACTTGACCACAGTCATGCAAGCACATCTTATCCTATCACTAAACATCAAAGAAGTCAGTACCTACACGGAATTAAGCACTACTTAGTTCATGCAGTTAATCATGTCCAACTTTAATTTTTTTTCTTTACAAAACCTCAAATTTCTGCTTTTGTAGGTTATGATGCTATATTCACCCAAATTAATTGTTGGGTAAGTTATATTTTGTACATTAATATATAACTACTACGGAGAAAGAATAAAATATATAACCTGTTTTGTTTATAAGACATGCTATATAATTCAAAAAATAATAAAATATAACAGCTAAAGACACTAATTTGTGTTCATAATTTATGTTAAAGAACCCTTATTTTGTTTGGTTACGCTCCATAATTTATTAATTTTATACGTTTTTGGTATGTACGAATATATAAATAGCAAGATTTTCTAAATATATATATGGTAGGTAAAGTAATAACATTTGACCCGTCTAAATGATAATTAGTGATTATATATATTACCTATTAAAACTGATTTGATGACACAACGCACTTTATATTTCGTTTAAATACATGCTCTTAAAGCTAGAGTCTTCAACAAACGAAGCACGTTACAAGTTTCTTTAAGACATGAAAACCATGAACATACAGGCATCTCTCATATGCATGTTGACCCTCTCTTTCTTTGCTTCACATCAGTGTACGTATAAATTTTCTTAATTATATTAATTATGTTTTTTTTCTTATTCTGTCAAAGTGTTTACTTTTTGTTTTCCTGTTGTTAACATTTTCTTGATATGTGATTTCAATAAAAAAAAAGGTGAAAAGGCGGATGTTAGAGAAATAATGGAACCAAATATAGTCATATCATCAAATTGTTATCGTGGAATATGTTCAGGATTGTTTATAAGAAATTGTTGGTGTTGTGAAGTACCACATGGACTATGTTACCATGATAAACCCTCATGTGATGCTGTATGCCCTCGTCCTCATCCTCCTCCACAGTAAAATTTTATAAATTTTATGTATTAATTAAAGTGGTTGTTCACTGCGTGAAAATAATAAAACAAATTGTTTTATTTAAATTAATTTGATTTTTTATTTAATTTTATTTTAAATACTTAAGTTAGATTCAGCAACAGTTACCGTAGAATTATTCTATCACTTTGTTTCTTCACATCCTTTCGACATATTTTCATATTATGTAGTTTGGTTATAACAAGTTCAAATATTATTTAACAAAACCTTTTTAAAACAATGTAATTGTTCCTATGTAATTAATAAATATGTAACTTTGATGTTAATTCATTTAAAATAAATAATAATGAACAATTTAAGTTGGAATATAAATTTTGTATATTTTAAATTTACTCTTCACTCAAATAGTTTAGAAAATAACTTATATTATTTTTATAATGTTAAATACATTAATTCATAAATGAATTTAATTACTGAAAGAATGAATAACAGAAAAATATAAAATTTTCTACTAACAAGAATTTATATAGCTTTACCTATAAGGGAAAACTACATTTTTTCTTAATAACAAAAAATTATATTAATCTAAAAGCCCAATGGACATGAACGATTAGAACTAGAAGTAGATTCGATGACAAGCAGAATAATGAAAGCTAATAAAACGAAATGAAAGATGGATGTGTTCAAGGAGTGAAAAGACTCATGGAGACGCTTCAGTTGAAATTTAAGAACAGTTGTTAGAAAGAACACATGATAATCGTAATCGACGATGATTCACCCACAAGAATGGGTTCGAGAGCAGTATGAAAACATTGTCTCTGATGTTGGAGGTTTTCCTTTGCGACAGAGCTTGATAACAAGTTTTTCATCAATAAAGAGAGAAATAATCTTGTCTTACCGGACGAGGTTTGTGGTGGAGGCCATTTCTTCACTGAACAAGTTTCCTTGACAAGTGAGAAGTGGTATGGTAACCCTTACGGACTGAATAAATGATAGAGCAAAGAATAGCGTAAGGTGATGTTTCTCGTGGTGCGAAAAATGTTGGTCGGCAAAAGCTGCTGGTGAGGAGCTCCAGAACCGTTGGCAACATCGGAGATAGTTAGTCTTTACTTCCTTGATTTAGAGATGAGGAATATATAGGGTAAGCAAAATGGTACACGACATGGTAGGATACCAAGCATCATTCTTCAGATAATAAGTTGGACCAAAACCCACAATATTAGGCACATGCCAGGCCTATATGGATGCAAAGTAGCAGACTAGGGTTGAGATGGTGCGTGGAGTGGGAGCTGTCTTGACGGCAGAGGAGCAGAAACATCCGGTCAGAGTGGGTGCGTCTATACTGAGGACGGGTGTCAGGTCTAGTTTCCAACTGACGACAGTGCAGGAATAGGATGACATTTCTTGGTTAAACTTTTTTAAGACATCTGCATCTGCATGGTTATTATCACTGACGCAAGGGACACAGTGGAGGAATCTCGGTGAGATGGAGTGCATCTAGAATGAACAACGGCGGCGAGAATCAGAGTGATACACAAAGCAACAATGAGCGGTGATGAGGCAATGGAAGACACTGGTGCTGATTCGCAATCTCGAACGATTTTGACTCAAACAGATGGAGGTCGTGCCATAGACGGAGGAGCAGCATCGATGAAGAGATGAGGAGATCTGGTGAGTATATAAGCGGACTGAGCATATCCGGCTCTTCCACACATACCCAGAGCGGTGGCAACGACGTAATGAGCTGAAGAAGCGGTAGCGGAGAAGCAAGGAGGATTGGTAACCACGAAAACATGAATATGAGAAACTACAAAGGAGATGACGATGGATGGACGAGCAATTTTATTTATATGAAAGATTGTATTTTTTTACTTTAATTTAATGTTCAGCAACATCAATTTTCATTGTAATTGGTTAGTTACGCTTTCAACATATGCCAAAATATCCACATATCTTTTAAACATAAAAATAAAAATCATTGATTAATTTACGTGAATATTGTAATCATAATAACTTTATGATCAAAATTATAGATTTTTATACGTATGATATTTGAAAGAGTTGAATGCATCTTAGTTTAATGAAACTAGGATGCTCCATGTGCACTGCGCAATTATCATAGTTTTGAAAATAATTATTATTATTTTAATAAATATAATTTTATTTTATTGGTTTAAAAATTAAAACTATAAAATAATAGTTTGTAATTTGATTTAAATATTTCAATATTAATTTATTTAAATTTACTTGAATTTCAATAAAAATATAATTTATATTTTCTGAAAATAAAATCATATTATATTTAATGGCTATATTTGTTTTGATATCTCAATATAGTAAATATGATTTTTGCTTGTTTTATATAAGATACATGAAATAAATCTATTAGTTAACAAAATAAATCAACAGCCAATTCTTCAACTTAAATATTTTATCATGATTGAGCGTGAATAAATTGATAATTTAGAAGAATTTTTTTTTGTCATCAACGTAAAGACTCAGTGAACTAAACAGGTAACTCTCCATCCATATGAACGACAAAAGACGATTGCTTCATGGCACTGAGTGCAAGACCATCGGCCTTTAAATTATGTGTTCGAGGTATATAAACAATCTCTGAGTGGTTGAAACCTCCTTTTAGAAGTTTGATGTCCTCCATGTAATTGGCAAAGGGGGGTAAATTATGTGTTCGAGGTATATAAACAATCTCGTATTCCTTGCCTCCATCAAGCCATCAAAACCTTCTAGAGTGCTATACCAGCCATGTCTAGAAAAAAAATTATGTTCTTTCCATGATCCATTCGTAAAACACCAACGACCTGGGATGGAAGGTAAACGTGTCACTTCCATCTCATTAGAATTGGCGACCCTTTGAGTGAGCTTCTGCCCAAAGTAATGATTCAGTTTCTGCCAGCTTAAGGGTATCTCTAGTGTCAGTATTTGTGTCACTAAAAGCCTTATTATTTATTTTTTTTCCAATATACCATAAAATCCAATGATCCTCCATGGGTGGGCATTAAAACAGAACATGGTTGATTGGTTCCTCGCTAGCTCCACATTTTGCACACTGACTATCGCCTTGTAACCCTCTTGCTTGTAATTTTTCCTTACTGGTATACAACATGATACTATTTGCCATATAAATGCTTGATCTTTGGTGGACGTATTTTTCACTAATAAGCCTTTAAAGGGATGACAGTGGGTCCGTATACTTGTAACCTTTCTTCTCTATCTTGATATACTCATTCCACTATATAACCAGATTTCACTGTGTATTTCTCATTTTTAGTGAAGTGTCTACCATCTTTATCGACCATCTGCGACCTACTCAAAGGTATGCTCTCTATAATCTTCGCATCTTGTGGGTCCACCAACTCTCGAATGACCTGTAAGTTCCATGTATGTGATGATGTGTTGATGAGTGAATCCACTGTGAGATTAGGGTTATGAATAAGTTGATTATTATTTGTTGGTCTCGGGCGATTGGTTGGGAGCCAAAGATTATTCCATACTGAGATAGATGAACATGTTCCCACCCTTTTGATTAATCATTGGCTAACCAGATATCTAGCATACACAATACTACGCTATCCATATGACATGAGTATGATCTAATCGGTTTCAGGGGTGATGCATTCCTGAAATACCGTACTTTAAAGACAAGAGAGAATAATGAATTTGGCTTCTCAATTAAATGCCAATAATATTTTTCCAACATTGATGTATTAAAATCCGTAATATCTTTAAAACCCAAACCTCTTTCATCCTTCGGATGACATATTTTTTTCCATGATTTTCAATACATTCCTCTTGAGTTTCCTCCTGGTCCCAAGCAGAATTGTGCCACTTCACTCATCATTTTTTTTTGTTACAGCTTTAGGTAACCGAGAATAGGACATTACATGATTTGGTAAAGTAGTAACCACTGACTTAATGATTACTTTCTTGGCTCCCTTTGTAAAAAACTTATACGCTCAACCATTTACCTTAATAATTCAGAAACTTAAATTAATTCTTTACACCACTTAATTGGTTTGGGTTAAAAGTTCAAACATTTTAACTATTTAAAATTATCAAATTGTTTAACAATATCTTAATTATGTATTTGTTAAGATAATGTTCTAACTAATTTTGGCAATATATATATATATATATATATATATATATATATATATATATATATATGTTTTATTTCTGTGAAAATTGCAATATTTTTAAATATATTATAAGTTTACTTTTGTTAATGTTAATGATTATATATGCATTATTATCGCATTATTATCAGAAAACTTATCAAAAGTATAAATTTACATAAGTGAAATTGTTTATCACATTAAGCAAGATGCCATCTCATATTTTTAAAAGATATGTCATTTTTGCGAGAATAAATGTGATGATGACATATAAGAAAATCACTTCTTAAATAATATTTAGGCAAATTTTATATTTTCTAGTTGTGAAAATATTGTTATATTTTAAATATAATATAATTTTAATTTTATTAATATTAAAGATGATATATGAGTTATTACTATATTTTAGAAAACTTAACAAAATCATAAATTTACATAAATGTAATTGTTCATGTAATAATTAATTTGATGTCAAGTCATCTTTTTTAGAAGTCATGTCACCTTTTTGTGAGAATAAATATGTTGATGACATAAGAAAATCACTTTTCAAATAATGTATAGGGAATTGTGGTTTAGTTTAAAGTACGATTTTTCTAGAGCATTCCTAGCATCTGAATGTCTCATGTAATAGCTTCAAACGTTCATGTCTTCCGTATGACATTGTGATAAAGAAAGTCCATTTTTTTTTTTTACAATAATTCCATTTTTTATTTTGAATTTCATCTTTAAAACCTAAAATAAATCATACTAACATATCTATGATGCCAAAAAACTTCAGGTTTACGATCAATCACGCTATGTAATTTGTTGTACAAAAGCATCTCAAAATTCCTATAAATTGATTCAGATCATCTCCTGATCAAATCGTCTCTGATTTCCAAGCTATTACATAATGTTTGATATAGAAAAATGTTATGAATCCATCACAAAATCATTCATAAGATCATTTGCAATCATAGCAGTTAATCGTTTTAGATCGACTAAAGCTGAAGAAAAATCTTCACGAATGAAAGAGTTCCAAGTGTACAAGCTTGCTTTACCAGCACATATCCCAACCTTGTGAGCAATCACCATCAAAGCAGCTGTAAAATGATCGGTGGAACAACCGAGAGGGATCCAAAATCGATCCAATTGACTGACAAAAATTGAATGGACAATATCTACTGATTTTACGGATGTGAAAGCTGACGGTGATCCATAGGCATGATTTACAACAACTGGAGGAGAAATGGGAGATTCATCAGTCGAGGCGGTGGATTGAGTCGTTTTCTCATAATCGATTGTTTGAAAAAAGTCATATGGATTGAAACTGGAGAATCTGCATCAATGTAGCTACGCGAAGCTTTGATCACCGGATTTGAATTCAGCGGAATATATATATTGGATTTTAAATCTCTGAAGCAGTAGATCCAATCGAGAAAAGAATAATTTTTTTTTAGAGAAACCATCGCAAAAGGAATTCAATCAGTATAACACACGACTAAGCTCAACAATGGCAGAATCAAGCGGAAGAAGAGCTTGATGACTCTGATACCACTTTAGTAAACTTGAGATTGAACATAAATAGATCTCTCAAGAACAATGAGTTTGAGAGGAATTGGAAATGAATGAATAGTTTTTGTTAATAGTAAAGTAACGAGATACAAATTTTTATATACAAACCATAAACTATCTGGTAGAAGCATGTTCTAACTAAACTACTATCTAAATGTGTAGACCACATCATCATACTTAATACTCCCCCTCAAGATGTAAGCTATTTCATCATGGACATGAAGAACACCATATTAATTAGAGGGGACTGAAACTGATATCAAGAACTTCATTTGGGGGTCTTGGCAATGAACCATAAGGATTTGCAGTAAAGAGACCAAAAAGAGCAGAAATAATCACATATATGCGTCTGAAGAAAGCCATATTCTTGCTTGATTAGGTGCAAAAAAAACTTGAGGCAAGCTCCGCTTGAGCTACTGCTCAAGCCAAAAATATCGGTTTTGTCAATTTGAATAATGACCTGCATAATTCTCAGCTCTGCCATGAGATTCAAGACATAATCACCAAACAAATACTTATATGTTGTACTGAAGCCACCCATCAATTTACCAATTGTTGCAACATTAGAAGTACAATCATCACTAGAATGTGATCTAAACCAACAACATATATTTGTTATATATGCTACCTTCACCTCAAACATATTGGAGTATGTGGAATCGAATTGGCAGGACAAGTGACTAACCAATAACAAATAGCTTGTCTCAGACATTAAATCCATCTCCTGAATCAGTTTAGCAAGCTCTTCAATTCCATGTCTTGTACCCAGAAAGTAAACCACATCATCACACACCACATCACTCCAAATGTGTGAATCTCTAAACCAAAAGAATCTTTTAGCAACAATGAACAACATGATAAGACAAATCATTGAATCCTTAAAACTAGTAAACATCTTGCTATATTTCATCCAAAAATCAATTGTTGCATCAACTTGTTGCTTGTCAAGAGAGAACATATGATATCAACATTTAAATTGCTGAACCAATGCAGCATTTTCAGTGGCACTGAGGTTAATTGACAAATGAACCATGAGCAAGAGAAGCTAGCATCTGCGATCCTCTGAAGTTCATCAACATCAGTACATATACTCCACAAGCCAGAGATTCTAAAAACAGAATCTACAGCAGCCAGCTTGACAATCACAGAGGTCTAAGCACCATGGATCAACAACAAACTTAAATTTCTCCCCCTGATTACAAAGATGATGATGCCTAAAGCTATCTTCTAAATCCATACCACATTGCAGTGTTCCATAATCTAAATTCTTAAAGATTGTGCATAAACCACTCAATACCAGATCAATGAACCTGTGCGAGGGACAAGAGATGAAACAACTCTCACATGGCCATGGAAGAGATCCGTAAAGGAGCATGTTGGGGTTAATAATGGTCACGACAAAATCAATGTCTGAAAGTTACCGTGGAAAACGTTATCTCTCTTTCGATAAAAAGAAAACAAGAAATCTTCATACCCGAACTCCTCATCGCCTAACCCATCTCATCCCGATCAACAAATCAAGACGTGCAATCGAGAGAACAATCGATTAATTTCCAAGTCTAGTTGTCTGTGGGTGACTAGACACGCAACATCTAGCCGCCTATGGGCGACTAAACATGTGAAAAAGTCTAGTTTCCCATGGACGACTAGACGCACACTACGTCTAGTCGCCCACAGGCGACTAGACTCACCACCAAGTCTAGTCGCTTATGGGTGACTAGACACACAACGTCTAGTCGCCCATGGTCGACTAGACCATATCCTCTTCATCACTCCGTCCTTTGAATCTTGACTAGGCTGTTTCTTTTCTCGTCTCGATTGGCGTTTCTGTTGAAGTTTTACGATAAAATCGCAAAGACTTGTTTTCTCGTAAAACTCCGAGTCAATCATATAAAACGATAGTGGTTAACTTAAACACCAATGCTATCTCAACTATGCATTGGCTTATTATTTTGAGGAGCCAACATCGTTTAATCATACTGATATAGCCTATTTATTACCAGTTTTAGGCCATGTTATGGATTCAATTTAGGGTCTATTATGTGTGTCTAGGCTATGTTTTAAGGTCTTTACAGGTCCAGGTACATTTTGGAGATATATGGAGATACTTGGAGCTTTTTGGAGCATTTAGAGGAGAATAATCCGTAGCTG